>JAOXJP010230740.1:0-10743 GCA_025762735.1 Platanus orientalis
CATGACTTAAATGCTTTATATAGTTATTTTAGTCCAAAGTGTGTAATCATGCTCAACATAGATTGAAATTTTCATAATAGTTTACATCGAAATTTACATAGTTTTTATAATATTTCGAAGCATTCTAGTGAAATTTCCATTAATTCTCATGACAAATAATCCATCAAAATCGAAAATTTGAACCTTAGATAGGTCTAGAGTTCAAACCTACATCTCAACATTTTTTTTAAAAAAATTCATGGGCCGACCCGAGGCCCAGTCAATTAACGAGGGCCGGGCCCAAACCAGATCTATAATTTGAGGGCCGGGCCCTGTCATACCTAGACCCGGGCCTACCTAGGCCCAGGCCCGGCCCGGCCCATGCCCACCCCTACTAGTCATGCACTCTTGGTACCACGTTTAAACAAAATTGGCCTGTTCGTTGACTTTTTTTTCGGTGTAGGGTTGTAAATGGATCTATCTTCATATTTGATTATTAAATCTTAACTGAATATTGGACCCATTTCAGATATTTTGTGGAAATTAGTTAAAATTAATAAAGAGCTTGGAACTATAGAGATAGAAGACGATTGGTGGACTTTAACCGAGCAAGAGGAGATCGATGGTTATTGGAAAGGTTTCAGCTTTCTTTTATACCAAATGGAATTAAGAGATAAGAAATGGGTTAGGATTAGAGTTGATGTACTCATATGTTGTATTCTACATCGCATGACCTACAATATTATCATTTAATATTAGTTATAATGGGCTGAACCAGAATACAAATACCATTTAAATTGGGACACTGTATTGTAACTCTATTTATTTCAATAAGCACCCTTAATAGACACGAAGTCATACATTAGTTAATTCATATATACATTAGTTAATTAATATATATATATATATATATATATATATATATATATATATATATAAAACAAGATATTTGATAGCCCTCCCAGACATAAATCAAATCTAATTAAAACGATGGACCGGATGGTGGAACGTTGGAGAAGTATTTGTTTATATCGCATAAAACACACAGGAAAGCACTGACACTCATTTCCCCAGGTGGGATCTTGGTACTTTATGAGACAGAATATGGCCCATTTCTTTGGGATGTCTCTAGTGTGGGTTTTGTAGTGTCGTCATGTTAATTGTCCTCTAAGTAGAGTATCGATTGGCCCTAAGCTACTCTTCAAATGCAGTCACAATCCCAAGAGTGTGGGAGCATTGCATCCTTGACTAGAGAGTTTTATCCATTTATAAAATATCATTACAGTCAAATGCCTATGATGGTTGTTGTACTGGATTTTGATAGAACCAGCAGGACAAGACAATACGATTCCTGAGCCAATCCCATTTCCACTAACCGTCTGACACATTGGCACGCACAGACACACGTGGCCTCAGGGTAAGAGCTAACGCAAAAAGTACACGTCATATGCACGTGATCTTTTCATCAGCCTATGTCTTCGATTCCCGGCAACATTCATAATGCTAACTATACTCTTCTTATGGGCCTACAATTTCATGTCAACGTAACGGCCGTTATAACTGTCAACCATGGAGTTGAAACGATTTGGGTAAATAACTTCTGCCTTTTCAAAGTGAAAAGCACCCCTAGAAAGTGTAAATCACTTTTTTAACACTGATGTGTCAGCCTCTTAACACCATTTGGGCCTTGTTAGTACCTAATCCCAGCCGAAAGAGTACATGATGAGCAACGCACATTGACCCATTGTGTCAACGCATTGAACCGTCGTCTCTGTTAGTCTTAGCAACATGTGGTGAAAAATGAAATCATAGGGTGCAGAAGATATCTCTTTTTGTCATGTGTCGCACTCTGGATATGCCAAGACATTAACGAGACAGGAGAGGATCAATCCGTAATGTATGTGTGGTATCATACGTGTACATGCAATGTGTGTGTAGAGGTTTTCGTAGATTATTTAAAAATAATGTGGGAATAAGTTTACATATGTCAGCAGGGGAGGATTGTCAATAGCTCAGCTCCTGAGTCTTGTTTTAAGCTCACAAAGCTGAGCCTGAACCTTGATTTAAACTCATTTCCTAAGTGAGCCTGAACCGAGTTTTACTAGGCTAATCAACTCCTTAAAATCTAAGTTTGGTTATTATTATTATTATTATATATGAATGATCTTATATATTATATATATTGACTATAAAATTGTTCAAATAAGACAAATTAAGGTAACAAGCCATTTGGTTATTGGACTTTTTTTTTCTTCAAAATAATAACTTTTGACAAACCAAATCTAAACGTTGTGTTTATGTACGACTAACTCGAATTGAGAAGTGCAAAGCTTGGCTCATTGACACCCCTGGCGGGAAGGGGGGGATAGGAAGGAATATGAAATGAAATTTAAGCAAGAGGAGCATAGGACATTAAGTGTCATGGTGACATAGGATGATCGTCATTCAATTGGCTCCCATCATGAACTACAGAGGAAACATAGCCAGTACAGACCGAAAAGGAAGACAATATCATGTGAAAGCAAAACCAGGATCTATTTGATTGATTGGATTCCCCCACTCAAGTTATGTTCTTTCATGTTTCCTTGCTCTCTCTCTCTCTCATACACACACGCACACAAGCACAGCACTAATTTGTTCTTTCATGCAGCCTTTAGACATTATTCGTAAAAGGGTGCAACGGAAGGAAGTAGACCCTCTCGGCAAATAAAAAGGGAATAGCTTCTCCTGGATTTTTTTTCTTCAATTTATCATAAAAACAATAATAGTTGCGAACAATTTCCATGTATTCCTAATCATTTTAATCACAAAATAAATTCTCATAAGCATTTTATCTAAATTGAGTTATTACTGAGAATAATCTGAATCAAGAGTTTCATTGAAGCTATAGTTTTTCCTTCTCAAATTCGTTGTTTAAAGTAAACAAATTCAAACTCCTTGCTTTACTTTTTACGCTGCTTTTATTAGTTAAACGTAAAATATGCCAAGATTATCTTGACTTAAAATTATGTTTGTTAAATATTTTCCAAGTAGGATTTTAGATTTTCAGATTTCAAGAATTTTCAATTTCCCTTACCACCAAAAAAATAAAAAAAAATCAATTTCAGCTATAACTAAAATAAAGTTTAAATGAAAATCAAACTCAAAAAATCATATTTATACGTATTCAAATAAACTATATATGTACCCCGCGGGTATAGGTAAAACAACCATCGATTTAAAAATTCAATATTAGAGAATTGTTTTTCTTTTAGATTATAGTGATTATACTGAGGGCCCTCTTATTGGTTACTTGTTCAACTCCAAAATTCAACCGTGTCTAGAGTATACCGAGATGAAATCGTCTACAGCTTAAATCACTGTGCAGTTGGAATGGGAGTGACTGTGATTTGACATTTTCAAGATTTGAATATCAAATTTCAGTCAATCACAACTACTTTTGTGACTATGATCATGGTTATCAGGATCCCAATCCGGATTGTATTGATCGCACAATCCCACCATCCTAAATCACCCAATAGATCTGACTTCTTACCAAAATCTTAGATTACAGGATCATCGTAGGATCTCATCCTAAATCATGGGATCTTACAATCCTACAATCTGAAATCATCCGAGCAATCTTGATCAATTCTATTATGATCCTACAAAAAAACACTTGTTTTATAAGTATAAAACACTAAAGCTTAATAAAAAAATCTTAAATTATAACTACTAATTACTTAATTCAGGTTAAACTATAAAAACAAATAATAAGTGAATATGACTCTTTATTCTCAAATTGTTCACATTGTTTTGTTTCTTCTATTGTAAGGTTTAATTATTCAAAGTTGAATAGAGTCAACCAACCCTTGTAACACATCCTATCCATGTGTTCTTCAATCAAGATTCAAGAATGGAACTCGTTACAATAAATTTAGACAATAGTCAAGCGAATGCTAGTTTGATTGGAATTAACATATTCTGATGATGTCAGATTGTAAGTGGAGTTTCAAGTTGAGTAGAGTCAGCCATAATCTTGTTTCTTATCGTAAGATGAATCTATCCCATCTAAGAGGGAAATACCTTCCCTTACAAGAACAAGTGAAGAAAGAATGAGTTTTCGTGAGTTTTGTTTTTAACCGTAGTAAAAAAAAAGATTGAAATATGAACCATCTAGTGTGAATCTGCTCAGTTAATTTAATATGCTTTGTTATTATGGTGTTAAAACTTTGACAACATTGTAATTTGATACTTGATAGCTAATTAATTTATCTTTTGGATAATTTGTTTTGAAAAAAATATAATATTTGTTTTGTTAATAGAGATAAAAAATATATATATAGTTTGTACTTTGTTAAATTTTATTAATTTTCCTTTAATGATTTTTTTTTACATGTTTCATTATTACTGATGGTTTTCTCCATAATTTTTACGGAAAGTAGAATCTTACAATCCTCGATCCAATCCATGAACTCTCCCACTGATCCTATTTAGGATCTCGATTTTAACAACCTTGGTTGTGATATGACCATTAAGGAGATGTAAGACAATTTCTTCTACTTTATATTCCATCATATTTTGGAACTTTTAGATTTTTTTTTAAAGATTTAAAGATCTCCATTTAGGAGGGCTTCTTTTTGCTGTGTGGCAAGGTGCTAATGGGCACGATATCCTCTACGATGCCCCATGAGGTAAGACACAAGGGGGTGGGGTCCATTCACTTTTGGGATCTCCCATCACCCCCAAAAGTGAATGGGTGCCGCCCCCTTGTCTCTTGCCTCATGGGGCATTGCACAAGGGGGCATCATAGAGGATATCAACCCGTGCTAATGAGCTGAAATTTACCATTCAATGGTTAGCACAGATTTGGTGCACCCCCTTAATGAATGCCTAGGGGTCCACTTACATGCAAAGGTGGACAAAAAGAGTCAGAAAAGTGATTTACACTTTTTTGGGGGCATGTCACTTTTCGACATTATATGTCCACCCCTGCATGTGTACCTTAGGCGTTCATTAAGGGGGTGCACCAAATCTTGGGGGTTCGATGGTCCCCCAAGATTTGGTGCATCCCCTTAACAAGCATTGAAATTAAGGGGCATGATCAATGTGATGATTTACACCAAGTAGATGCTGACCAATACTCTATACTTTTGGATGTCTGATCCTATGAGTTGACTCATAAGATCAATTCCAAGAAATTCGATGTTTTACTCTGGGTCATGACAACGCTTTCCATAAATTAGATGTTTTACTGAGTTATGACAATGATCCAAGCACTATTTTCTTAGGTTGGCTGCCATTGCATCTCTCTCTCTCTCTCTCTCTCTCTCTCTCTCTCTCCCCTGCACACTTGTTTGATTTTCCCTATGCACCTGTCATGTTTAAACCAAGGATTGATCAACCTTCTACCGCTATAACTACACCAATTTTAAAGCTTGTTTCTTATGGTTAACCATCAAATCATTTATATTTATAGCACAACAAAAACAACAATGACAAATAGCCTTATCCCAACTATTTGGGGTCAGCTACACAAATCCTATTCCTCCATTCTACTCTATTTAAGGTCATATCTGCCATTAAATTACAAGCTGTCATGTCCCTCTTTACTACCTCCACCCAAGTCAATTTTAGCCTTCCTCTAGTCCTTCTCACATCTTTAACTTGTATTGTCTCTCTCCACCTCATTGGTGCAGTCACTAGTCTTTGTTGCACATGTCCAAACCATCTCAATCGACTTTCCCTCATTTTATCACACCTATTAATGTTACACCTAACTCCCACGAATGGAGTCATTCCTAATTTTATCCTTTTTAGTCTTGCCACTCATCCATCTCAACATTCTCATTTCAGCCACTCATTTTAAGTACGTGTTATTTGTTGGCTGCCCAACACTCTGATCCAGAAAGCATAGCTGGTCTTATGGCTATCTTATAGAATTTTTCCTTCAATTTTAATGGCATTCGTTTATCACAATTTATAGCACAACAAAGAAAAAGCGAGATTTCTGTTGCAACTCTTTTAAATACTTCTTAACAAATAAGCCTCGTCATACTCGTAGAAAAGGACCCTCGTATATGAAAAGCGGTTGAGATATTAATTAATATACAAATATGTAATGTTATATAAAATCCCAGTCCCACTATTGGGATAGGATTCAAGTGAAGGGTGTAAAAAAAATGTTAATACATGTCGCTGAGAAAATTTTCTTCAAGTAACCATAACACCTAGGCACTTATTGCCGTGAAATTGGTGGCGTCGCTGGCAAAGGCAGCTGGCTATAGAAACCACCTTCAGATCCCTGGAAGTTCTGATAAGAATTTGGAGAAGGATAGGTTGGCACACCTGCAAGTGAGGACCCAACCATCGGATAACCAGGCAAAGGTGGTGGCCGCTGTGGAGCATTACCATAACTATATGGTACACTTGTCATAGATCCAGCTGTTTGCATGAACTGGGCTGGTGGTGGTGGGGGCAATGGTGGCAGTGGTGGTGGTAGTAGCTGCTGCATGGTGGGACCCAGATGGGATATAGGTGATGAAGATGGAGGTGGTGGTTGATGTGGTGCTAATTGTTGAGAGGTAACTGTGACCTTGTGCTGGAGTGAATCAGGGTGTGGAAAAGGCGGTGGTGGTGGTTGAGGATGCTGAGGTGCCATGAAAGAAGAAGGACCATTCTCATGTTTAGACCTCTTCTCAGAAGGATAATCACTGGAAGACTCACTTAATGGGTTGACAATGACGCCCTCTGATGCCAGAGAGGAGAGAACATAGGTGAGCATCTGGGCAGAGGAGGTCGAAGCAGTAAGCTTTGCCGCCACAGCAGCTGCTGCAGATTTCCTGGGATCTTCTTCGAGATGGCCAGCATTGTCAGGGAAAGAAGATCCATGTTGTGTGTACATAACTCGGGTTGATTGTTCTTTGTCTGTGCCAAGGGCTGAGGTTTCTGTAATGAAGGTGGGAGGCGCATCAGAGAAGGTGTTTGTTTCCTTCAACCTCTGCTCAGCTAGCAACTGTCCGCCATTGCAGTTTAATACTGGTTGGCAGATGTTGCCTGCCCTTTCGAATTGAGACTGAGCAACCTGAAAATGGAAATACATGAGAAAGCTCATTATAAATACAATGTAAAACATCTGATAGCACTAATAGTCTGACCTAATAACCTAATTTCATAGAGTCAATGTAAGTAATGAGAAATGACAAACACAGATAGTTTATGCTGCAGATAGTTAGAATCGTCCAATTTATGGCTTTAGGACAACTGCCCGACAAATGGACAGTCCACATTGTTGAATATGGGCATCATGTATACAGTTGGGAACCAGGGGCCATCATAACATAATGATTATGAGGTTATGAGGGCTGCTTCCCCAATGAATAACAATAACAACATTAAGAAAATGGAAAATAACCCCAATTCCATATATGAACCTAGATACAGTGGAATGGCTGTACAAGATTCGTGTAGCTGACCACTAGTACTTGGGATAATAGTAGTGAACTTTGGAAGAGAAAAGACACCACAAATTAATAATGAACGAAACTGAATCTATTCCTATTACTCAGATTTGATGTATATTATTCTAATAAACTTGTTTCACTGCTAACCTACTTTTCTTTTTTCCAAAGATACAAACCAGAGACTCAAATGACGAAGTCATGATCATTTGAGAGTAGCCTCACCCTTACAGAGAGCTACAAGCATTAAGACATTAATCCCCTTTATCTTCTAAAATGCAGTCCAGCAGGACTTTTTTTTTTTCCTCCCTTCAACCATCTAGATGGATGAACATTTAAGAAAATCAAAGCATTCTAATGGCACCTCTGGCTTCCAGGACTTGTAAGTTCTAGTCAGTATATTACATCCACTTTCAGTTGACTTGCTGCTACAGAACCCTTGTCGCCATATTGGCCATAATCCTTCAACTTGAAAAACCTGGGAGCTAGGCTGAATGTGGGAACCACAATAAAAAATTTCTAGTGTTTAAACAATGCTGGATAGCTGGGTGGTGTATGCCGATTTTAGGTTTTCTTCTGATTTTTTTTGTTATTTTCTTTACCGGGGATATTTTCATAATTTTAAGTCTACTTTTTTTCTTTTTTTGCATCTATTCCAGTCTTGGGCCTGATTCTTTTTAGTTCTTGTTGAGCCAAGTTTAGTTGGGTTTTAATCTGTTTGGTTACAGCTAGTAGTCGTTACTTGTTTTTAGCACAAGTTTGACTATTCAAACTTGAGTCCTACAGGTTTTGGTTATCCAAAATAGAAAAAGAAAGTGAATTTTAATTTGGAGTAAGAAAGGGAAGAGTGTCCAACAGTCCATAAATAGGCTTGTAGACACCTTATTTTACATAATACAATTCAGAAAATCCAGCCTAAGCTTTGGCTGTGTGAATGCTCCAACACAAGGAGTCACTCCTTGTCAATGTGTGATTGCCTTGAAACCCTAGGTATGATTGCTTAGGTTCTTCTTCTTATTCTTCTTCTCCTACTACTTTTTTACCAAGTGTTACTGTTCATGTGGAACTGTTCCCATTAAGTCCTCTCTTCTCTCTTTATCTTCTATCATGCATCAAAGTTTATTTGTTGCAGAATTCTTCAATATTTAAAATTTAATTAAATCCTATTGAATTCAACCACAACTTATCAAAACAAAAAAAACAAAAAAACCACAACTCTTCCATCTTTCCCACAAACCTCACACCTTTTCTTTTATACCCTTCTGTTCCTCACAAATCCAATTTTACCAGCCATAAAACTCTACTGTAATTCAAAATTCAGTACGATTCTTCATCACCCCACATCAATTCCTTAATTCTAAGTCCCAATCAGCAACCATCCAATAAATCCCTTACTTATAAACCTGTTTCTGAAACAATTTCCAGCAATTTTACTATTCCATTAAACCTTAGAACTTTCCTAATACCTAAAGAGAAAAGTCAGATTATTCTCCCATCGGTTCTGCATCAATAAACTAACAAATAGTAAGCAATAAAACCAAAATGGACATTTCTAATACTTCAACAATCTAAACACACTATAACTGAATAATGAAACTTAAAAACCCAAAGCATCCCTTGAAAGTATACTCCCAGTCTTAACATGACCTCATTCTCCAACAAAACGGAACAGAACCAAGAATCATCTCAATCTTAACACTAAAAACAACACTGAGAAGAACCTCCATGCCCAACAAAAGAGGGTGCAAAAGCATGCAGACCCATGTCCCCAAAACATGAATACATGCAGCCCTAAAGTTGTTGAAGATATAAAATCACAAAAATATTGAAATTAATTTGTCGAACTTATCGGGTTAGGATGCATTTTGAATTGGTTTGGGATCTCTTGGGTTGTACCTCGCGATCTAGCATCACTCATCCAAGCTTGGTTTGCAAGGGCTTTTACTGCTCAAGAGTCTCATCTTATGATATTTTGTCCCATTTGCCTTTTGTTAGTTACTTTGTACAGACTGGGTCAAACAATGGAAGCAACTTCAAGAAAACAGGAGATAAGATGATGAAGTCATCCAAATATAATATTTTCTCGACCTCATGCACAGCATATTGCATCAACCTTATGCTTAAAAAAATGAGGAAGATGAGGGCCATGAAGAAAATTGTTGAAGCCAGGGCAGTTACCACTTTCATCTATCATCATGGGTACATATTGTCCTGATGACAGACAAGTGTGAAACGGAACTAGTCTGCCTAAGCTTGACATGTTTTGCCACTATTTATATAACCTTACAGAGCATTTTACAGAAAAAATGTTGGGTTGAAGGCCACATTCTCTTGCCAGGAATAGTCCGACTATCACGAGAGTAACAGTGTGACAAAGAAATATTGAACTGATAGATTTTAATTCTAACCATTCCTTTGAGGTGAATGCCAAGTGGTCATTAGCATTCTAGAGCTGATTATGAAGGTGCTGAGGATGGTGGATGGGGACTAGAAGCCCACTGATGCGGACAATCAAGCAAGACTTATGTATGTTCCGCCTCACAAGAGAGCTAGATTCAGGTATGAATGTTATGTGGATATGGTAAGGGTTTCATAGGAGGGTAACATTTATTTTATGTGTCCATGTAATAAGGCCAATTGGGCCAAAATTTTGGTTGGTTTTTTTTTTAAGTAATCCCATTTTTTATGTTTAGCCCATTTTTTCAAAGGTCAAAACTTGTCATTTTGGCTTGATTTTGGTATCAATAGATAGGTTATTCAGTTACCTTTCTAATGAGACCAAAATTGATAATATTTTCTTATTTTTTAGAAAGTTCTAATTTTATTAGGATGTAAGCATATTTAAAGGCACCCCCTCCCTCAAAATTTGATAGTGAAGAATAAACAAGTTTTGAAGATTTGAGTGTTCCCAAGTTGTGGTTGTGGCCGTGTTCTCCTCTCCAAGGTATCTCCCTAATCTTCTTCTCTTTCTACTTTTCTATTAGTTTCTTATTCTCCTCTCACTTTCTTTCCCTTATATTCTTTTTCTTAAAACTTTATTAAAGCACCTTCAAGTTTATGAAATTATGTGATTTAACGCATCAATTTTTGTCAGAATTTAATGAAATTTTAATTGTAGAATCCTGGAACACATAAAAAACGGTCATAAAAATTTAATTTTTTAATGTGTCAGAGGGGCATTTTGGTAATTTATGAATTTTCTGTTTAAAATTACAAAAATACCCTTTCAAGTCTTCTTTTTCTTTTGTTTGTTCTTTTCTATTTCTTTTCATTTTAACCTTTATTCTACCATTCTATTTCTTGATTTCCCCTATTTTGTAGTTAC
>JAOXJP010230741.1:0-10743 GCA_025762735.1 Platanus orientalis
CGAATCTGTCTTAAGGACATAGTGTCTAACACTAGCCTTGATCTACATCATCCGAATCAAGTGAAGTCGCATCATCCAAATCATCTGAATCAAGTGAAGTTACATAATCTGAATCAAGTAAGTGTATCAATTATTTTATTGAAGTGATTTTCTGCAGTAGTTTATAGTAGAATGCACATGCATTTAGAATATTGAAATAACAATACCACATCTAACAATACATAAGCTAACAATAACATCCAAAAATTGCAAGCCCAATAAATGGATCAACAATCAAATATTTGATGAATCCAACAATGCAAATATGGTATAGAGTGTGAATTTCTGCTAATTAGAAAAACCCTAGCAGAAAATCCTTAAAAAACAATCATAAAAATTAAAAAATAATTATTAACAAATAGAGAAGAAGAGAAGAAGAGAAGAAGGTGTCGTACCTGAATGCAAACTGGTATGGGCTCGTGCGAATCTTCTCTAGTAAGAAAAACTAAAACACCCTAACGAACTGAGATGAAGATAGAGAGATTGTGAGAGACATTGAAAGAGGAAACTTTTATATATACCAAGAGAGAGAACGATAATTGAAAGGGTTTATCTAGAGTAATCGTGAAGGTTTGAGATACCGAAACAGAGAAAGAGATCATACCTAATTCGCTAATCCTTCGTCGTGAAGGATTGAGAATCCGAACGTGAAGGAGTGAGAAACCGAATGCTGTGGGAACTGGCGGGACGGACGTGCGCGGAAATTTTTTTTTTAAAACCCGACTTTAAGGGATGCAAATGAACCGGATTCGGTTCGAATAAATGGATATTAAATCGAATCGGATACATATAGGTAGGGGTGGCAACGAGTGTCGAGGGGTTGGGTTCGTGTTGTGTCAGGGGTAAGGGTACACGCCTATATGGCTCAACCTGAACCTGACCAATTTATTAATTGTGTCAAAGCAGATCAACCTGCTTTGACCCAAAACACGTTTACACTTAACCCTAACCCACTTTATTTTATGTTGGGTCGTGTCGGGTTCACAGGTTATATATGGTAATTTGTGATGGCAGGTATGGGTTGACCCAAACATGACCCATTTATCAATCGTGTCAAAGCAGGTTAATCCGCTTTGACCCAAAACATGATTATACTCAACCCTAACCCATTTTATTTCGTGTTGGGTTGTGTCGGGTTCACGGGTCGTGTCAAAGATTGCCATCCCTAGGGGTGGCAATTCTTGTTAGCGGGTTGGGTTCGTGTCATGTCGAGGTAAGGGTATAAGACTATTTGGCTCAACCCTAACCTGACCCATTTATTATTCGTGTCAAAGCAGGTTAACCTGTTTTGACCCAAAACAGGCTTAGGGTCAACCCTAACCCACTTATTTTTGTGTTGGGTCATGTCAGGTTATGTGGTAATTGGTCTTGGCAAGTCAGGTTCGTGTCGTGTCAAGATAAGGGTATAAGACAATTTGGCTCAACCTTAATCCAACCCATTTATTAATCGTGTTAAAGTGGGTTGACTTGTTTTGACCCGAAACACATTTAGGGTTAACCCTAACCCGCTTATTTTTGTGTCAAGTTCGCAGGTCGTGTCAAACATTGCCACCCCTAGCCACACCTACATATTGGTTCGTATTCGTATTCGTATTCGTATTCATTAAGTTAGTCGACTATTAGATACGAATATGGGTATATATCTAATTAAACAAATTCATTAAGTTAGGTTAACATATTTGTATTTGTTAGGTTAGGACTAATGTTAAAAGCAATGCAACATAATCTACAATACTATTTATAAAGTAAAATAACTTACAATATTATATTAATTTAAATCAATAATTAGGTATTATATATATATATACACACACATGAATACAGATATTTAGTCGAAACGGATATATATATGTCCCTATTTGGTTCATTTTTAATTGTATATTTTTAAACAAACGGTTATTTAATTGAAATGGATACATGTATATCCATATTTCTTTTAAACGAATAAGAAAATAAATCGGATTCGGATAATAATCGGAAACTTACATCCTTACCTAACTTTAATGGCTCCATTGGAGCTGCAACAATAAGAAAAGTTACACCTGTGGTTAGGGGTGGCAATCTTTGACAAGACCTGTGAATCCGACACCACCCAACACGAAATAAAGCGGGTTAGGGTTGAGTATAAACATGTTTTGGGTCAAAGTGGGTTGACCCTCTTTGATATGATTAATAAATGAGTCATGTTTAGATTGGCCCATACAGTCGTATAACCTTAACTTGACACAACACAAATCTGACCAGCCATCACAAATTTCCACATAACCCACAAACCCGACACGACCCAATACGAAATAAAGCGGGTTAAGGTTGAGTGTAAACGTGTTTTGGGTCAAAGCAGGTCAACCCGCTTTGACACTATTAATAAATGGTTCTGGTTTCGGTTGAGCCATATAGGTGTATACCCTTACCTAGACACGACACAAACCCAACCCCCCAACATGAATTGCTACCCCTACCTACAGTCATTTAAAAAAGAGTTGATAAAATTAAAAAAATTTAATATCTCTACCAACAGCCCTAAACCATGGGTATAATATTGTTATGCCCGTGTTTTTTTACGATCATCATTATAGAAACCGTTGACATAGTCTGGTTTTCTTATAGTGCTTAGAGATTCAATTATAGAAAATAGCAAGAAGATTGTTTTGCCACTTCAAGAATTTTTTTTTAGCTGGGAGTTTGTCAAAATTAGGTGTTAGCAAATTTCTTAAATTGTTATTACTAAAAAAAAAGATAAAAAAGTCTAAATGAATCTAATTCTCTTTTAAATATAGTTTTGAGAACTAGCAAAACAACCATAGAACTGGTAAGGTGAATAGTTCATGTCCAACCGGGTTTAACCATCAATTTACATGTTCTAACCATGGTTAACTTCGAACATAAATAAAATGTAACAAATTACCAAAAAATAAAACAATTCATAATACATTAATTAGAAGGCTTATGACCATGTTTCTAATTTTTAGTAGTACCAAAAGATGTAATGAAATACTAAAAAATAAAACAATTCATGAAAAGTGGCATTGGAATTTGGAAAGACACATTCTTAATGTTTTTTTTCCTAATTTTCTAAAAAAGTAGAACCCAAATGATTTATTACAATTGAGTTCGTAAAAATCCGGCAAAACCAACCGGTTTTGTCGATTATATAAGGTTTTAGGTATGCTATGATTCTAAGCTTCAATAGAACTAGTTAGGGTGTTGGTTTTGGTCAATCTTGGTTGGACCATCCAGTCTAGTCTAGTTTTCAAAAGTATGTTTCCAATTCAATATTTATAATAAATTAATTATAAATAAATAATTAATTATTAGTAAATTAAATTAACAATTTGTACTATTAGTGCCGGTCACATAAAATCATCGTGAATAATCACTTATTAGCAACAATCACATAATGTCGTCACGGGTAATAACAAGTAACATAACTACACAATTTGCACTATTAGCGACGACCACATAATGTCATCGCGGTTAATCACTTACTAGCGACTACCACATAAAGTCGTTGTTGATAATCATTTATTAGCGATGACCACATAAAATCGTCACAGATGTTCACAAGTACAAAATTTACACTATTATCGACGACCACATAAAGTCGTTGCGGCTAAACACTTATTAGCAACGACTTATTTATCGACGTTGATATATTGTTATTAGCAATGACAATGAGTCATCGCTAAAAGTAATATAAATACAAAAATTGTAATATTAGCGACGATTACATAATGTCATCACAAATAATCACTTACTAGCGAGGATCATAAAAGTCATTACAAATAATAAAAATTTGCACTACTAGCAACGACCACATAATGTCGCCGTAGTTAATCACTCATTAGCGACAACCACATAAAGTCATCGCAGTTAATCACTTCTTAGCAACGACCACATAAAGTCGTTGCGGATAATCACAAGTAAATTTACATTATTAGTGACGACCACATAATGTCGTCGTGGTTAATCACTCATTAGCGACGACCACATAAAGTTGTCGCGGATAATCACTTATTAGCAACGACCATATAAAGTCATCGCGGATGTTCACAAGTACATAAGTTGCACTATTAGTGACGACCACTTGAAGTCGTTGCGGATAATTACTTGTTATTGACGACCAGATAAAGTCGTCGCAGATAAGCGCTTATTAGCGGCGACGTATTTATCGTCGTTGATATATTGTTATTAGCGATGATAATGGGTCGTCACTAAAAGTAACATAAGTACAAAAATTACAATATTAGCGACGACCACATAAAATCATCGTAGATAATCACTAATTAGTAATGACATATTTGTCGTCGCTAATATATTGATATTATACATTGTAAAATTTACACAATTAGTGACAACAAAAAATAATCATCGCTAATAAATACTTATTAGCGACAATAATTTAGTCGTCGCTAATAAGCATTTATTAGCGATGACTTTATAGTCGTTGCTAATAATTTGGTCGCTAATGACCAATGTTCTTGTAGTGATTGAACCTTTTATCTGAATCCATCTTCACAACACTAATTTTCTTCTTCACAAAAAATATTAATAAAATATTACTACCACCCTAATAGCTTGAATACTATGTAAAAAAATATGGAAGCCAAAAACCAAAACACCACTTCTCAAAATGTGTAAACAAAGTCACACTAAGCCAAGGACTTACAACTAAAAACAAATAGAAGAAGAATCCAATAAATGAAGATATGGAGAAAGAGATATATATTATATAACTTGAAAACAATACATCACTTGTAAAGACTACCACTAGTACAAGATATAGAACTTGGAGATATGTTGAATTTTTCACTTCACTCTATGAATTTGGAGGAACTTCTTAAAGATTTTTCAGTGGAAAATTTAGGTTTATGAAAAAAGGAAGTGATGTGGATGAAGAGTGTAGTGGAGTGACATGTAGCATCTAAATGAGAAAGTGGGACCCATATTACAAAATGACTCCCCCCTAAAAAAAAAAAAATTACAATTATGACCTCACTATAACACTCAAAATAAAATAAAATAAAAACTATCTAGAAAATACATTTAAAATTTTTAACAACAAGATGCTTGAAAGTATACTCTGGTAATTATACAGTACTTATTTATTAAAAATTTGCTATAACATATTCCTTTGGTCCATGAGTATTTACCAAGACATCCTTTTTCAGGAATTATGTCTTACGTTTAATTAGTAATAGTATAATGTCTCTTCATTTATTGGAGATGATTCAAACCCAGGTTTCATAATCCTCTTACCATGTGTTTGGAACCCTGGTGGAAAATGAAAATGGATTCAATTGGAATAAAAAAAAAAAAAAAAAGTTTATTATGTGAAATTCTAAAATAACTTACGACTTTTTTTCATTTTTGAATTAAGATATCTCACGAAAATATGATTCCATCAGTGAGTCATATGAACTCATAAAATCAAACCCAAAGATCAGCTGTAATAGAGTAGCTAGCGTATTTCATGAAAATAATAAATAAATAAAACGATAAAAAAAACTCATGTTTTTAGTTTATGTACCCACTTTACCATATCAAATCTTTGTTTAAAATAAAATGTATTGAAAATCAAAATTAATCATTTCATTCCAAGTACTGGCTTTCAATAGCAGTTTTACCGTATAAAACTCTAGCTAGTTTTTAATGACGAAACATGGTTTTCCAAGACAGTATTTTAGAGACATGCAAACAATATCAGATTAGTGAACCCAGCTCATTGCCCGGCTGGCGCTTAGACGAGTATAATGGCGTCCCTACCAAGTGGTATTTTGATTAATAATTGGGGGGCATAACTACGAGTAACTAACCTTTGCAACGAAGCATCATTTTTGGTCCCACCCTCCCATTCCCATTAGGACGTTTCCTAAAAATCAAGTTTGCAAGTTAAACATACGACCGGGGCACATGCGGCATTTCATGACATTAATCAGGGGGACGGGGGATTTTATCAAAAACAATAACATGGGCTTGTCAGTTTGATATAATATTCCACATTAAACAGTTGGCGCCAGGTCCACAACAGCCAGATACTCTCTTGCCTGCAAGAAACCGATTGCGATGGATTGGGGATCGACAATTGGCGTTTTCTCTGCCATACACGCGGCTTTGCGATTCTCCTATCGCTTTCACTGACCACACACGTTTAGCTAGCTTCGTTTGCTTCTCTCCGGAGGAGGGAGAGCGGCAGAGTCTTTTTTTTTTTTTTTGATAAAGAGAGCTGCAGAGTCTTAGAGACAAAGATTCAAATAAAAAAGTTTGTCATTACGTTCATTGTCAATGTTGCCCTTCAGTCTTACCTATGAGCGAAAAAAAAACAAAGTGGTCTTTCCCCTTTGTCTAATTTTTTTTAATTTATTAATTCTCCTCTGTCGAATAATAAGATTTTGAACTTATGTTAGGAAGATCTTCCCTTGACTAGCTAAGAGGAATGATCGGAGCAAACTCCGCATTAGTGAGGGCTTACCAAACCCATTCAACTCTCCTGACTCCTGACTGCAGATGCATACTTCTAATCTATTTTTAAATTGTTAAATTGTTCATCTTAAAAACCCACCCAAGTTTTAACACGGAGTAGCCAGCCATGCGGAACATACCTTCAAGTTTATTAGTGAAATAGTAAAAGAACAAGCCTGCGTTTGGCAGCTACATCTAATGTTATCATTTTATTTGAGTTTTCTAAGGTTTTGTTATTGGAAACGGTTTTGAAGAGTGCCCAGATTTTATACTGTGCCAAAACTAATTGTTTGGTCATATTTAAGCTAAAATAAAAGTGGGACCCACAAGTCATTTGAGGCATATCCACATGAATCCGTATTCACCTCAATGAGGACACCGCATGGTTTAATGCTCAAAACTAGTAATGAGTGAATGAGAAATGTCTTTAAGGGTGTCTAATTGAACATTGATTAATGGGTGTAAAACTTGTATAGTTTCACATGGGTTAGCCCAAAAAATTTTAGAAATTTATATACAACATTGCATTGGATATAAACTTAGGTTCTAAGGGATACCACTGTTTTGTGGATGGAGGAGGACCTAGCCAACATGGGCTAGGTCCATATAAACACATACACAACCAAACAATATTGGGTCAATAAAAAAATATTAAATAATATGTTATTAATATTTTTCTTTCTTTCAAATTCAGTTATCTATTCGTACAGTTTTACCCTCTATCTGTTCTGAACAGACATGAATGTAGTTACAGAAATGCATCATTTTATTTTCGTGTCTATTCGAACACCATAAGTTATGTTCTTATGTCTGTTCCAAATAGACATGAACAATCTATAAACAAGTTGTTTCTCATTCATTTCAAGGATCTAAAATTTGAATAAGTATATGCATCATAGTTAAGGGTGGCAATTTGTGTTGGCGAGTCAGGTTTGTGTCATATCGAGATATGAGTATATGACTATATGTTTCAATCCTAACTTGACTCATTTATTAATCGTATGAAAGCGGGTCAAACTGTTTTGACACAAAACACATTTACAGTCGACCCTAACCCGCTTATTTTGTGTCGGGTTCGTGTTAGGTTTATGGGTTATGTGGTAATTCATGTTGGCGGGTCAAATTCGTGTCATGTCAATTAAGGGTATATGATTATATGGCTCAACCCTAACCCAATCTAGTCATTAATCGTGTCAAAACAAGTTAACCCTTTTTAACCCGAAACACGTTTACAGTCAACCCTAACCTACTTATTTCCTGTTGGGTTCGTGTTGGGTTTCACGAGTGGTGTCAAACTTTGCTACCCCTAATAATAGTGCATCAATGTCTTACCGCCAGTGTAAAAGAGATACAAACATAGTTTGGTTCGTTAGATACACGAATTGTAGTATTTCTTCTATGTGAAATCGATCATTGTATCTTGAAAGATAGACGTTCGAAAAATTAGTAAACACGATCGCAATAGGCAAAATCTATCTTAAGGACATAGTGTGAAACAGTAGCTCCGTTTGAGTAAAGTTTCTAATTTCAATCATCTGAATCAAGGAATGAGATACTATTAATTTTATTCCAAGTAACAAACTTCTTGTTTACAAAATCATATTCCTATCATAGAATAAAGAAATAACATTTGTAACCACAACAAGATGATTTGCAATGAACTCATTTGGATTTGTTGTGATTTGTGCTTGATAAAACAAGTCATTTCATTTTATAGAAAAACCTAGATGATTTCATTTCTAATTGTAGTTAACAAATCAGTACAAATTTGAATTAGTTCATTCAAACCATCACCTATAATTGCCCTGACAAACTCAAATGACATGATTACATTACTGGTGGCTGCCAAACAAACAGGGTACAAGTATATGATTTAGGTGAATAATGATGTAATTAATTTTAAAATATCATAAGTGTTTACCTAATATATATATATAAACAATCAAATTTTTTAAAAAAGGGTGTAATTGTCACACACACACAAAAAAAAAAAAAAGAGGTTGTTACCGTGATTTCAATGGAAGCAAATGTTCTACTCCAATTTGTCTGCTCCCCCGTGATTCCAGCCCAATTTCAATGCCACAGTAGGTGTTTATGTGGATGGATATGGGCCTTTTTGTCATTTGATGTGTTTGAGATTTGCGTGTTTTTCTAATCAACAAATTCAAACCTTTTAGTGCAGCGACAAGTACCTTCTAATTTTTATTTCTATTACGAAAAAATACACTAAAAATGAGGTGAGAACGAATCTTCCTTTTTTATTTTTTGGTAAGTGAAAAAAATCAGAAGTGATCGAACATCCCAGATATCACTATCTATAAAGACTCCTATAACCACAGCTTCAGCTTCAACTTCTTCCATCACCCAAAAACCAGAAACACAAGGATGGATTCTATCAACTCCTTCAAGGGCTACGGTAAGGTAGACGAGCTCGAGCAGCAAGCTCACCGCAAGTCCCGTAAGCGTCTTTTCATCATTCTCACCTCAGCCGTCGTCTTGGTGACGGTGATCGTCGCAGTGGTGATTGGTACTTTGATTCACAAGAGCAACAACGATCACAACGACAAACCGTCGTCTTCTCCCGCGACCACCGCCGACTCCATCAAAGCTGTTTGTAGTGTGACACAGTACCCTAAATCCTGTTTCTCTAGCATGTCTTCCCTAGAAAGCACGAATAAGAAAATAGATCCGGAGGAGATTTTCAAGTTCTCTCTCCAAATCGCGGTTAAAGAGCTCTCAAAGCTCTCTTCCCTTCCCGAGAAGCTAATTGCCAAGGCCAACGATGCCGGAGACAAAGCCGCGCTCCGCGATTGCCAGGGTCTCTTTGAAGACGCGATCGATCTACTCAACACGTCGATCTCCTCCGTGCAGGTGGGCGATGGGGATCAGTTGTTTTCGGCGTCGAAGATTAGTGATATCAAGACGTGGCTGAGCAGCGCGATCACCGACCAGGAAACTTGTTTAGACGGGTTGCAGGAGATGAACTCTACGCTGCTGAAAGAGATGAAAAATGAGATGCAGAATTCCACGGAGTTCACAAGTAATAGCCTAGCCATAGTCGCAAAGATCTTAAGCATACTCAAGGATTTCGACTTTTCGATTCACCGGAAGTTACTGGGGGCTGATTTTGATTTTCCGAAGTGGGTTCGACCAGGAGATCGCAGGCTACTTGTGGAGGGGAACCCGACACCCAATGTGACGGTCGCCTTGGACGGAAGTGGGACCTATAAGACGATCCGAGAAGCAGTGGCTTCTGTTCCGAAGAAGAGTGCATCAAGATTCGTTATCTACGTGAAGGCTGGCGTGTACAAAGAGAACGTAATCCTAGATAAATCATTCTGGAATGTGATGTTCTACGGTGATGGGAAAACCATGACAATCGTGTCCGGCAGCCTGAATTTTGTAGATGGCACCCCTACTTTTTCCACCGCAACTTTCGGTAAGCTCTAACTTCTAAAGAACCTCTTTTCTTTTTTTCTTTTATTTTCTTAAATTTCCTGAATAACTTGTTAATATTAGTATAAAGTTGTTTATGATTTAAACTTTTTACTATTATTTATAGAATGCCATTTAGTAATTAAAAAGAAACTTATATATATTAGGCTATACATGTTCATGCATCCTGATAACAAATCCTCCTCTGAATAATAATAAACGGAAACTGCCCTAAAAAAAATTACAGGTGGTAAAGTGTGGACCCACATTTAAGCCTGCAATGCAACACGTGTATAAAAACTCCAACCCAATCCTGAAATTTCAATTTCTTAATATAGATGTCATTCTTTGAGAGCAGTCCCCATTTGATGTCATTTAAGCTTGTAGCATAGGATTTGCTCTCATGTATCCCCACCCACCATGTGCATGTTTGTCTTTTTCATTATGGTATAGTCCTTTTCCACTACTTATTTATTGATTTTCTATTTAAAAAAAAAAAAAACTTATTTATTGATTTAGTTGTTTATTTACTTGTATATATCTCCTTTTTCTATTTGGGTTTTGTGGGAGGGGTAGTGAATGGTTCGGCGCAATGGGCCGGTGGAGCATGTTTTGTCTAGAAGTGTTGAGTTAAGAAATCTTGAGATCGTGGATTCCAAGAACAACAACCTTTGAATAAGTTGAGCAGGGCTTGGATTATGTGAGAACGAATCTGGTGAGACCTGTGAAAAACGGCACCAGAGGGGCTGACGCATCAGTACTGAAAAGTGATGTGCACTTTTTGGGGGGCACTTATCACTTTTTTGAGCT
>JAOXJP010230742.1:0-10742 GCA_025762735.1 Platanus orientalis
GAATGGAAGAAGGTGTTGGCCTCAAGAAGATACTTATCAAAAAGATAAAATAACAAGAAATCAAAAAAATGAAATAAAATTTAAAATCTCTATTACAAACAAAATTACTAATTAATAAACATTAACTAAGATTATAAAAAAAATCTATACATATAAGTATCCAACATTAATTAATGAAATTTTTTTAAAACAAAATAAACTTAATCTACAAAACTAAGGTTGTTGAATAGAAGCTTTATGAAAATAAAATAAAATAATTAAATGAAAACACATAGATAATGTAAAATGAATTAAAACAGTACAACACTTATACAAAAAGATGAAAAAATTACAAAAGAAGAAGAAGAAAAAAGGGGAGGATCATACCTCTAGGAGTTGCACTCATGAATGATTGTTCTTCCTTTAGTTGGGCAGCATGTCTTCACAGGTTCTTCCTAACGCTAGAACTGAATATACAACAATGGAGATGATGACAAGTTTAGGAGAGAGAGAAAGAGAGCATATTGGGGATTTTTAGGGGATTTTTTTGTGTCTATAGAAAAAGTTGTCTCTTATTTATAAGATTTTAGTTGGCTTTCATCTAAAGAAATGGGAGTGAATGGGGGAGTGTGTTGGATCAAAAGGGGAATAATTTGAGCATTAAAATAAGGTGGGTAGGTAGTTTTAGGAAGGGAGAGTAGGGTATGGAATGATGCTGGTGACCAGAGTAGGGTATAGAATGCTTCTTGTAGGATGCTTAGACTCATGTGCCTTGATCATCACATAGCAGATGATCAAATGGGGGTTCTGAGGCTTTAGAGAAGAAGAATAAGATGCGTGGGATGTAATACCCCACATTTCATTTAAAGGGTAAAATTATAATTTTTTCTTATAAGGGTAAAATTTTCATTGCACATATATTACACAGACCTAAGCTTAAAGTGTTGAACCCAAGTGGGCCTCAAACTTGTCAAGTTCGAAAGTTATCCTGATTGTGTATTTGGGATAACATTCTAGGCTCACTAACACCAATCCTGAGTGAAATAGAGTATGATTCATACCTTTTTGTAAAGGCCTTTGAGTCTATTTTCCAACGCATCAAACAATTTTTAATTTGGAGTTTTGTAGCGAAAGTTATGGCCATTTTATTAAGGATCGTCTGTGCAAGATTTTTCTAAAAGATGCTTGACCGATCATGGGTCTCATGATCGATCACGAAACTCTGTTTTTAACCTGTTCAATCATGAATGAAGCAGCATAGCTCTTGGGACTTTTCTGGGTGATCTGCAATCCATCATAGATCTCATGATCAATCACGGCATGCCTAGAAACACTAAAAAGGGTTGAAATTTATTTTTATGCCATTTTTTACGTGGCTTTCATCCATTGGACCCCACACATGTGGGATTTCATCTTGGATAAGTTAAAATACTTCTAAGATCTCATTTAGATCATTTAGAATAAAAGAGTAAAGTTTAGAGAGGTTTGGGAAACTTGCGAGAGGAAGAGGGAGATTTCCCCCAATTTGGTAGGTTCCACTCCCAACTTTGAAAATATGTTAGATTAGGTTTTTTCTTCTTAGATATATCCTAAATGACTATGAATTCCTATTTATCTACCTTATTTTATGGTTTCTAACCATGGATTTGTTTGTCTACTCATAGAGAAAGGAATGTTGGATAAAAACAAAGGGATTTTGGAAGAGGATCTTCTTATACATTAAAAGCTTGAGTATTTAGTGAGTGGATGTGTATTTTATGCTCATTTTACTTTCTTAGGATCTTAGATTTGTGCAAAATGATCTTGGATTTTGTGGTTTTACATCTATTCCTTGTAAGTTAGATTATTTCCTTATGTAGAACATTGGTTTCATGGATTGTGAGAATTATATATGTTGTTTATGCTCACTTTCCTTTTTTAGGATCTTAGATTGATGTTTGTGGGTTATATTTTTATGGATTCATCTCTATTTCCTTTAGAGACTGTTGATTTCTTAGAGATTGATCATGATTCATTGATATGAGCATGATGGTTGTATTTTCTTATTGGTTTTCATGATATTCTTGGGTTATGAAGTTGTGATGTTGTGAATGGAGCTTTGTGAGATGGTTAGGATAATTTCTAACATGTAAAAAGGAGTTTGGGAGCTTGATTTATATGTTTGAATGGATTAAAAATGTTTCTTGTAGTAAAGATTGGGTTTGTCCTTTGATTTTCTTTGAGTTCCTTAATTCTTGCACTCTACCTATTTGATAAAATGTTTCTTACAGATTTTTCTTACTATTTATATACTTCTTGGATGCCTTTGGATTTCTTTCCTTAGTTTATTGTTCATTTGATAAAGTCCTTCAAAATATAAGTTGGTCTATAGCAAATTGTGATGTTTTATTGATTCCTATGCTATGGTCTTAAAATTCATATGTAAAAGTAACTTGGGTTTGGCATCATTTGGGAGCTTTTGGTGGCATGAGTAGGATGTCTTTGGCATGGTTTACTCCGAGGTTTTTCAAAAGAAATTTTTACTTGAACTTCTACATAAGCTTTAAAAGAACTTGAGATACTTGATTTTTAACTTTTAAGGGAATTGGCATAAAATAATTTTGCATCCATGAAAACCCTATATGTTCTTAGATTTATGTTAAACATCTTTGCTTATAGGCATTTGGCACCTTTCATGTGATTTTCTACTACACTGTTTGGACTCTTCACGAGATAGAACACATAGATATTTTAAATTACATGATTATGTAGTATCTACCTTGTTTTACAAAACCATGATTTTGGAACGTGGTTTTGGATGTGAGGATTTGATATGATACTCCTATGCGGGAATATGCCCTATTGGGCCCAGAGACCCCTATGTGGGTTGGTCCTTGTAACCTCTATATAAATGTATGGTCTTTATAACCCTAGAGACCCTTATATGGGTTAACTAGACATAACCCCGTAGACCCCTATGTGGGTTACACTTTTTAGGCCCGGAGACCCCTATATAGGTTACCTTTCTTGGGCTCGGAGATCCCTTTGTGGGTTAGCCTTTATGGCTATAGGTACCCAATCACCGGGTTATATTAATAGGTGAAGACGGCCGTCGTGCCCATTGATCTTATGACCTGAGAGACCCCTTTGTGGGTTAGCCTTTATGGCTTTAGGTACCCAATCATTGGATCACATTAATAGGTGAAGACAACCCTAGTGGTCTGATACATGTTATATGATATGTTATGTCGAAGACCCTTATGTGGGTTATGTGATTTATTTTATTGGAGACTCTTACACGAGTTATGTGATTTGTTTTGTCGAAGACCCTCACATGGGTTATATGTTTTATATTTGATGGAAACATTTCATGTTTTATTTACATTGGGCTTCATTATGTGATAGAAACCTTTTATGGGTTGACATGTGGCATGTAGTACTTAGCATGAAGTATATAGCACTTGGCATGTACATATAGTACTTAGTATGTGGCATATGCAAGATTTAGTTTAGTTCCCTGTAGACTCTCTTGTGGTTATCTTGTGACATGTGTATACTTGTTTCATAGTAGGGATACATGTTTACTAAATGTGATGCACTCTCATTCCTATTTTGATTCCTTAATTTATCTTGATTCCTTCTATTTGCTACTATGATTATCTTTGGCTTCATTTACTACTGTATAAACTACATACCCTCCCACTAAGCTTGTCAAGCTTACTCCAATAGGCACCACCCACAGATGTGTAGGTGCAAAGGTTGGTTTGTACCTTAGGAGGAGGAGGAGATGTGGAAGAGGATTTTAGGCCCACTAATGATGCATTTCATTTCAGTTTTAATTTTTCCTTATCAGTGATGTGGAACTTTATTTATTTGATATGGGCCCCTTTTTAGGCAAGGATTATATATACTTTATGGATAGGTTTAGGCCCTTTACTTTTGATGGTCATGATGATATTATTATTTCCGCTACATAGGATTATTGATTACCATTGTTATTACTATTCCATTACAATGTGATTATTATTTTAAATGGACTAAAACAAACACAAAAAGATAAGCATTACATATATATGGAAAATGATGTATGAATAGGAAAGAGGGTTGATGACCCGCTCCGAGGTCATTGGTCTCTGCTCTATGAGAAACACGTTTCGGGGTGGATCATTCCCATGTCATGGATCTAAACCCGGTCCACTTCTCAGCCAGCGAATTTGGGTCATGACACGAGAGGAAGAAATGGCTAAGCATCGCACCTGGGAGAGATTTAAATGCCATGCATTTTCTCCACCTAAAATTCCCTTTTGATCTATCATGATATTCATGACTGGTCATGGATCTAGTGATCAGTCATGAGTTTTGACCCTGTGCTTCTTTGACCATCTCTAGTGGTGTGAACCTCCACACTTCAACCCAAATTTCAGTTCCACTTACCTAGGCAATTGCACTCCTTTTATATTCCAACCTTGGTTGGATGAATTTCAAGGACATTTTAGCCATCCTATAATTGGAGAACCCATAAGGGCTTCCTAGACTTTGCATAGCCTAGTGGCACTTCGAAGATACTCAAACCGCTTGGAATCAAGGAGTTTGATTAAAATATCAGCAAGTTGATCTTTGGTCTTCACATAGTCACAACTTTTTCTTCCACTAATTGTGAATGAAATGGTGTCTAATGTCTATATGTTTTATCCTTGAGTGTTGGATTGAATTCTTAGATATGTCAATGGTACTTTTATTGTCTACAAATAGACTCATGGTACCTTGTTTCAACTCGTAGTCTAAGCACTTATTTTATCCACAAGACTTGGGTGCATGCACTACCAGCTGCAATGTATTCAGCCTCAATAGTTGATAGCGAGATGTAGTTTTGCTTCTTATTATGTAAAGAAACATGATTGTTTCCTAGTTAGAAGCAACCTCTACTCGTGCTCTTGCGATCCTCAACATCACCAACGTAATCAGCATCTCAATACCATAACCCAAACTCCATAGTCCCATGGATAGAATGGATGATCCTCTTAGCTCCCTTAAGATGTAATTCTTTAGGGGCAGCTTGGTATCTAGCACATGCACCTACGCTAAAGGATATGTTAGATCTGCTTGCAATCAAGTAAAGAAAACTCCCAATGATACTCCTATAGTAGGTGGAATCAACCTCTGCTCCATCAAGGTCCTTAGTGATCTTGTCACTTGTGCTAATGGGGGTGTTAGCAGGTGTCAGCACCCAAATTTTGACTCGGGTCATCTAATGGAATGAAGATCAGCAAAGCAACATTTAGGCATCAAGACTTTAAACACCCTAGTTTAGGGAGAGAAAATTGGACCCTAGAAGGTTAGGCATTCCTTGTGATGTCTTGAATGTTTCAGTTGCAAAAGCATCATCCATATCATACCACATGCAATAGATCAGCCCAAATACACCATTTCTAGTCAAACCTTGATTCCCTAAAAAAGCATTAGTAGAACTTTAGTGGTCCATATTCAAGACCACCAAATACATCGCCTTCAATTTCTCTAGCCTCCATAAGCCATCTTGCAGCGAAGCATCACATGCCAAAAATTACCATTTTACCCTTTGGCCTTCAAAAGCCAAAAATTCGATATCTTCACATTGTCTACAAATTCTTCAGCCTCCATAAGTCTCCCCATGATGAATCATCATAAACAAAGAGTTTTTGTTTTTACCCCTTTTGTCCTCACAAATAGAAAAATTACCATTTTACCCTTTTACCATCAAAATTTACCCTTGGACCCTCAAATGAACCCTGAAGCTTCTCCCATCACCTGATTTATGTAAGGTATGGTCCTACACACTCCAATCTCTACCAATTTTGATAAACTTATCTCAGGACAAATCTTTTCAAAAACTGGCAACAACCAATTTCTTAACATTTGAAAATCCCTGATCGGAAAAAGATGCTCAAAAAACTCTCAAGGATTCATTTGGTCAAAATTCGAAAATGTCAGTGTCATCTTTTAGTCTCAGCCTTATATTCAATCAATTATTTCACCCAAAAAAAGCATCTAAAGTCTCAAACCCCTGTGAAGTCTCAAATCTTCTCCAAGGGGTGAGAAGTTAGTTTTGGCTGCATTTCACCTAATGGGTCCAAAATGTTCTTCAGACTTCAAAATCTTGATAAGTCAGTGCCCATCTCTCTAGATTCACGAGGCCTTCGTAAAAGCCCCAAATGGAAAAGAGCATTCGAAAAATCAATCCGCTCAGTTTCTCCCAATTACTTCAAAATGAGCTACACATTTGAGCCAAATGTCGTGTACTCAACTGAACCTTGGGAATGCATTAGAACTCTAAAATTTAGTCTGTTAGCTGTCATCCCTCAGTAATTCTAAGAACTTCAAAATCCCATCTCCCTCAATTACATCTACAAATTCTGTAAATGTAATGTATTATAAATTCCATGAACTATAAAATACATGTATTGTATAGACTAGGACATGAATAAAGTCATGTTAGAGTCTAGGTAAGTCTTGGTCTCAAGTTTCATGAAGAACAACCTCAAGACACCAAGAAGATCTCAAGGAAAGCAAACCGGGAGCTTATAAGTCATCTCGAAGGATTCACAACAAGCTCACATAAGGTAAAACAGGTAAAGTGACATAGTCAAGGTTAATCAAGGGTCCAATTAGGAGTTCCAAAGGTCTACGGACCTTCTCGGACAATGGAGGGATGATCCTAAGGTCTCTGTGGCCATTCCAAGGATTTTGGAGGCATTACAGGGCATTTGGATTGATCCAAAATTATTTAGATTGTTCCAGGATTAATCTAGGATTAAACCAGCAACTCTTGGGTTGCAAGTTCTGAGTGTCTTTTACACTTGGATCTATCCAAAGTTGTGAAAACACTATATAACGGTTAGATCTTTAAAACATCATTTTAAATCAATGGCCCATGTTATTTAAATGTTGGGGAATTTTCTAATCTAATGGACATATATAATTTTCATCCATTATAAAAGGGATTAAGCCCCAAATGAGCAAGGCAATGGTTCTTGATAAATCTCTATGTTTTGAAAGCTCTCTTGCTCATTTTGGTAGATCTTGAGAGATTTAGTTGTCTAAATCTTTAGCAAATCTCTCTCTATGCTTAGATAGGTAAATCTATACCAAGACCATTCCATTGCCACCTCTCTAGTCTTTCTAAAGCACATCTCTTGAAGGTAGGCTACAAAGAGTTGTCCAAAAGGAAACCCAAGTGAAGAAAGTGTGGGATTGTGTGTCACATCTTGCTCAAGGAGGAGCAACCTACCGGTATTGGCTCAACTAGCTTGAAGAGCCATCAAGGAAACTTTGGGGAATAATAATCACATCTTGCTTAAGGAGGAGCAACCTCAACTTGTGTGCAAGGCAACACCAACCTTCAAGAGGTAATCTTTGCCTTTAACCTTTAATTGAGTTATTGAGATTTCACCCACTAAAGACACTGGGAGAATTGGCACTACCATAGGAGACACCGGTAGTGTAGACCCTTAGCTCTTCTACCAGAGACATCGGAATAGTAGACTATAGACCACACCCGTTGGAGACACTGGGTGTAGCTTTCTTGCCAAGTAGACTAGGCTTTTGTTCAATTTTAGCCTTGATTATAACACTCTAACCTTAATAAAATTTATAGCTCAGTGGTGAGCCTATTGAGAGTGGATGTAGGCTGTTGTGCCGAACCACTATACATCTTGTGTACTTTGTGATTGCTTGTGTTTGTCTTTACATTTCGCATTTAAATTGTCTATCATTGCATACATTGGAACTACTTCACATGCAATACAATTGGCACTTACACACCATAGCATTATAAGTAGTCATGTGCACAACTCAATTACAATCAAACACCGAAACTAATTTGGTTAATTAAATAACAATTAAATTTGGGGTACCCCCCTCTAGGATCAATATTGGAATTTCAACTTCTATAAAACTCAGTTTGTTTGTATTTGGGACTCGAAAAGCCCCCACAGACTCCCTCGAACTCAGAATCCAACTAGGTCAAGGCCATTTTCTCAGTTTTCTCCTTCTCAAAAGACTGTTTCATGAGCCAGGACCATGGAGGATGCATTCTAGCCTAATATTGCCATTCTCCAATAAGCTACAGGAATGGTATGTCGTCAAGCAACCCTACTTTGAAAAATCCTCGATAACTGCCTGGGAATCAGTTAGACAAGTTGTTAGTTCCTGTAAACTCTAGACTCCCTAAGCTTCGAGAAGCCCAGAACCATGCTTACCACAGAAAACTAGGGTTTCCACAGTGAGCATTTTAGTCAGAGTCTCTCTAGTTTCCCAAAAAGGGGTTTTTAGCCTAGTTTCTTGCCCGAATATTGAAATTCAAAGTGGTTAGAGCCCATCGTCCACAAAAGATAAGGGCTACCTTTTATCTAAAGATTATAAAAATCAATATGACCATCTTGCCCCTCCAATATTTATCGAGAGCTTTTGGGACCAATAAACCCCTGATTTTGCCCCTACCCTTATCATAATTTGGTTCCAACTGATCCATTGCGATCAGAACATCTGGGACTTTAAAAATAGACATTAATTTTGTGAGTTTCCAAGCATGGGAACTCAAAAAGTAGGGTAGCTAGTAAGAGGTTTGATTTTTCATACAATTAATGCATTAAAGCATTAATGAGCTCATCCTTTGATTTTAGCTCATTAATGCCCATTAATGCATTCACACTTAATGCTTTAAGGTCTCCCACCCTTAGATTAGGATCCCCATTGTGCACCCCATGTACTTTCCCTTTGGATCAACTACATAGATTTCAAATATCCATGTAGTCCTTGATCCATCCCTCCATTTAGCATAATTAATCCTTTCCTTTTATTCTCATCAACCAATCAAGATAGCTTATGTTGTTGACTTAGCCCTAAGTGTGTCTATCATTGGTCTATCTCACCTATCCTTGTGAAATAAACCAAACTAATCCACACCCTTGCTTAAACAAGCACAAATGGAGACAAGACTGTCTCCATTGCTCTTTATTTTTTACCCATGAACCAATCCCAACCCTTAGCTAAACCCATTTTTGTCTATAAATAGTCTCAAATTCGTGCATAACAGGGCTGGAGTTTTTAGAGAAAAATAAAAAAGATGAAGAAGTGCTCAAGCTTAACCCTAACCCTTGGCCAACTTGAGGTAAGGTTCAAACCATGCCTAATTCAATTTTCTTAGTTTATTTAGCTCCATTTGTATGTTGTTATGATGCTCAAATTTATGCCATGTGATTGCTCTAAGTTGGGTTACACAATGGAGACAAGACTGTCTCCATTGCTCTTTATTTTTTACCCCTGTTTGCTTCTCATTTTTTTATGATTTTTGTACTGCTCAAATGAGCTCAAATTTTAATGGTAGGTTCCTAACAGGGAGGCTAGCCTATGGTAAAAATTTGGGATTTTTTCATACAAGTTTGGGCCCTAAGATGGTACCCCAAACAGACCCAAAAAATCTGCTCTTTTATGACCTAATTTTTTTAATATATTTTTTATTTATAGAATTTTTAGACATGATCATGAGCTCATTTTTGGATATGTTGTTCCCTTAATATATGTTTTCATCTAGTATAAATTTTATAATTTTTCAATTACCCTAAGGGGCCCAAAACCTAAGAAGTTTGGTTGTTGAATTTCCTCTTAGCAACTAACACCTAATAAAATTCAAGTGTTGATCAAATAGGCATTAGGAGATTAATTAGGCGTTGGGATTTGGGACCCACCCTAGTGAACCCTTATTCTTTCGTAGCCTACACACATGCCCCAAATGACTCTCTAGAGTCTACCCCTGTGCTCAGCTACCTGTGGGCCCTAATTTCTCTCCCCAAAGACTGAATTTTTATTGTAGGCATTGAGAGGTAATTTAAGTGTTGGGATGGATTTTAGGCATCAAGCTTGTGAATAAAAATAACCTTTTGTAAAATAAAATGACACTTATTGCAGACCCAAGGCTTAGGCCATGGACTATAGAAGGGGTCAACCCCTGTTTAAGAGTTTTCTCACCCTTGGGACCCACAACCCAAGGCAAGTTGCTATCATACAGCAACTAACACTTGAATTTCCCTAAGTTAAATTTCAAGTGTTAGAAATTTGGGCATTAGACATTAAATTCAAGTGTTAGGCCTATGTAGAATAACCAATCTGCCCTTCTCTTTAGGGTATATCTCTATGGTCACAAAAGCCCTAACTTCTGAAAACAAAGGTTTTTGTCCCCAGGGGTAACCCCCTACCTTTCTGTACAAGTCCCACAGTGTGGGGACCCACAGAAACATAAAAAGCATTCAATGTTAGGTGTTGGTTTGTCCAATAGCTAATGCATGAATTTCACCCTGAATTAAATTTAGGTGTTGCAAATTCAGGCATTAGAACTAAAATCAGGCATTAGGCATGAGACCTAGAAAGTGATATTTCTGCTTTTTATTCCATATTCTATATTAGGGTTTGTTGTAACCCTGACATAATGAGTGAGGACTTCAGAGGGGTCCACCACCCCTTTAAGAGTCATAAATTTAAAGACCACAATTGTGAAGAGAAGCCACCCTAAAAAAGTGGGTAGTTAGGGTGCCTAACACCTTTCCCAAATGTAACTAAACAATTTACCCTTTATCTTAGGAATGTAGACCAGTCTTAAGAGTTAAACCCTGAAATATCACAAAAACAATCTTAGAGGGGGGTGAATAGGATTTCTCAAATTTATCTAACCCCTTTTTAAAATTGTCTTGTGGATGTTATTAATTATTGTTACACTTAGCTCAATTAAGTGAGTGTGTGCTTCAATGTAA
>JAOXJP010230743.1:0-10742 GCA_025762735.1 Platanus orientalis
AGCCACAAAATCACTTGTTAGCCAGTAGAGGTGTGCATGGGCCTGCTCCCATCTGGGCCCTAGTAGGCCTAAGACATGAAAAACCCAAGCCTTAAGGCCTGTGCATAATGCCCAAAATAAATCTATGGGCCTTGAGCCAGCCCAATGCCCATTACTTTATCTGAAAAGATGTTCTGTCCAGGATTTGCCGTCCAGAACACTATGAGGCTTCAAATGGAATAAAATGGATGGGACTTTGATAAAATTTCAAAGTCCAGTCCATTTTATTCCATGTGAAGCCCCATGGTGTCCTGGACAGAACTTCTGTCCTCTTATTTTATAAGGATAAAGTCCTAAAATAAAGGTCTCAGGCCTTGGGCTGGGCCACAAGCAAAGCCAAACTTAAACTTCAGCCCAGGCCCGGTCAGGCCTAAGCTTTGGGCCTGCATTAATCCTTCTTGAGTCAGATGGCTGAGAAATCTTGCACAATGACTAAAAATGGATGTGATTATTTTATTTTGGTCTTGGTCATTAGGGCCAGGGCGGAGCCAGGATTTTCACGTAGAGAGGGCAAGCCAAAGGATTATGTGTGCTCCCTTAACGGGTGCCAATGGTACGCCCACAATCAGAGGGCAACACGTTATATCAAAAAAGTGAAAAGCATCCCCCAAAAAATGTAAATCACTTTTTCAATGTGACGTATCCACTTGCTAGTTGTGGGCACACTGTTGGCACCCATTAAGGGGCGCAGCTAATCCGAGGGCAAGGATTCTCCAGGATTTTAAATCTCCAGTCTCAATGGATAGATACCACTCCATTAGCAATCAGTGCATGACATGTGGCCTTACAAAGGGTGTTTGAGCCAATACACATGGGTCAAAGGAGGGTATTATGATAAATATACAATTAAGAAAGTACTTGTGTATTTATTAATCAAAATAGATGTTCTGTTCAGGACACCAGGTGACATCACATGGAATAAAATGGGCAGTGGTTGGATAAAATTTTAAATTCCCACCCATTTTATGACACCATCCTGGACAAGAAATTTGCTCCCTTATTAATGCACCCTTTGTACGTTGTGTCACATCCTGAGCAGAAAATGGAGTGGTACCAGTTCAGTCAGATTGGAGTTGATGTGAACTCATATTCTGGTAAGGTGGGGCAACTGATTTCAATCATGGGGTACTCACACATTAAGGGAGGGGGGGCAACTGATTCCAATCGGAGGGGGCAATTGATTCCAATCAGGTAAAAAAATTGTCTGGCCCATTAGTATTACAAGAGTACTCAGACATTGAGGGGGGGAACCGCCCCCCCTTGCTCTTATGTGGCTCCACCACTGGCTATATGCCTTCCCTCCCTCAATGCATAACCACATGGTTCCCTGCACTTAAAACAACTCCCGCAGATGTTTCAACAAATATTCCCATATAGTTATTGATTTATGCTTTGTATTTATATATTTCCTTTATGTAGATGTTTCTTTATCCTTCCCCAACTCTATATGAACGTATAGCTTTATTATGTGATGTTCCCAACCATTAGTGTTCCAAACATGCGCAACAACGCATATCATGAGGATATTGTTTCCAACAACCATTGTAGATGGTTTTTTATGCAATGATTCCTAGTTATGTATTGGTGCTTATTCTATCATTTAATGAAGTTTCATCCAATATTTACAATGTTTCCATTACTTCCATGATTTTTACCATGTTACCACAGTTTCTACAAAACATTTGCATTTCCATAGGGACTAAAACATACACAAAAAAACACAATTTGGAACCTTGCCTAAGAAAGTAGTAATAGAAAGGAAGACAATTTGACAGATAATTAAACAAAACATTTCTGGGCACAGTATGACCAAACAGCCACCAACCAGGCCATCCACAGGTAAGGTAGCCCATTTCACCAGTCAAGCCCATACTTGCATAATAACACCCAAGTCTAGCTAACTTAGATTGATGGACTAGGAGGATATCTACATATAATTGTAGTTTCTCCTGTTTGGTCTGTGGTCTAGAATTGTATTCTTGCCCTTACATGGTACTCTATTTCCTTCTATTTTTTTTTCCTCTTTCTTTTTAAGTAAAAACTTTTGTTAGTCGTAAAAATAAAGGATTCCAGTGTTTTACCTCACCAAATTCCTGACCTGGTCATGTGTAAATCAATGTTCTCTCGTTATGTTCTTACCACCAACCGGAATGTCTTGGGTTTACAGGCTTCCTGCCCAGCTGCCCCTCATTGATCTCTAAATTAACTCCACCTCAAGTTTGAATATGATTGTACCCTACAAAAGCTACTGGTATGCACTTTGTAGAACTAAGTCTGCATTCCTGACAAAGGTTTATCACTGAGTGATGAAGATTCTAACTGGCACAAAGCAACTCCAAAAACCTGCTGAGAGCAGTGACACATTCAAAAGATGTAACACTGTTTCCACTATGAAACGACAAGAGGACTAGAAATTGAGCCTCCAAAGGAACCTTCCAGCTCCAATTCACCACCTGGATACCAAACACACTCACTTTTGCTTGCAAAAGGGGCAATCACGCAAGGTAATCATGTATTTGCAGTTCAGCAGCCATGAAAATCATGTTTTAAGGCTTTAAGCAGTCAATAAGCAAGCCCAACAGTCTAGGAGTTCCAAAGGTTGAAAAGTAGCACAAGAATCATCTTTTTGGCTCCCACCCAGGCAAACCCCAACATTCTAGTAGCACTTGAAAAGTCTACAAAAAGAGGAGGAAAAAAAAAAAAAGCAATCTCCAGTGGGTCTCCAACAGGGCACCCAACCTAAAGAGATCAAATGCTCCTTTGTGTAGGAATTGTTCCTAAAAAGCTTCATGACATAATAGCCTTAGCAAAAAATGAAGAAAGAAAATATGCATGCCTATCTGAATTCCTCAACTTTAGATCTCCACTCCTCTCTAACCTAAACAGTGTTTATAGAGCAGTTGGAAATGATTGGTCAGTGGTCATTAAATCAAACATTGAAGCAAAAAAAGTGCCTCTTCCATGACAACCCTAAACAGGGTACTGTTGATAACACTCCCAAAAAGTTTCTTTTGAATCTAACCACGACCTTGAACCCTCTCTATCATTCCCAAGTAAGAATTTAACCCATCAAATGAGCTCCAGCATAAATATATGAATCATTATCATCATCTAAGCCTTTATCCCAACAATTTGAGTTGGCAGCATGCATAAATGAGAGTAAGAAACAAGAATAAAGAAATGTAACCCTACCTGTATACAAATAACAGCAGCTACTCTAGCCTTTGAGCTGCGAAAGTAGTCCGCTTCTTTTACCGGTCCATCACTATCGCTATGCTCTGAATCTGATGATGTAAATCCAACAGCAGACGGCTCGTGATCTGATAAACTTTGACAATTCCAGGCTTTAGGTGGCTGCATTTTTTTCCCCTCCCTTTTCCGTAGGTGTGGAGGCCTATATGGACCACATTCACTTTTTCTAGATTCTGACAAACTTGACTTTGGGATTGGAGAACTGATTTCCTTCTTCTTATAACCATTGTCTGGGCAAATTAGTGGGGATCTATTAGCGAGGCCATAGACAAAGAACATACGCAATGCTGCGACAAAGCTTGCCACCTGCAATATTTGTGAACTCAGAACATTTAGATAGCATCTGGATACATATTAGATTAAACTTGATCGTAGATCCTGATATAGAAGTTAGACACTTACATGCTCTGAAAGGGAACCTTTTGGATCTGAAAGAACCAAATGCAGACAATGCAAGAGAGAGGTATAAAACCTGCCAAATAGAAGTACAACAGATGGTTGAGATTGGCATTATTGTATGGCACTATGGCCTATCTAAACAATCTACTGGTTGAAAAGAAGTACCTAGACATGACATTGTCTTCCATGGGTAGACCCTTAGAAGCAAGGACATCCATCACTTTCCTCAGAACCTAATCATAAAAGACAAACCTTAGTCATTTACTTAATTAAAAATCATAAAATCAGCAGAATGGTATGCGCACCTCAAGCGTCGACTGCCACATGTCAACTGGAACAGAAGATCCAACTCTTGAGAATGCTTCACCAATCATAACCAAGGCAATAGTCTGAACCTCCCAAAAATTGTTATATTTGGAGATTCTTGTTCCAATATCAGCAGAACACCGCTGATTGCCACTTGAGTAAGATGAGCAAAACAACTCAGCATGAGAGCATGTAACAGTCTGGAGAAGGAGTTTGACTAAATCTGTGGTTTCTGATGGTGAACACTTTTTGCCATATCCGTCGACCATATATCTGAAAATAGTTAGAACATGAATTATATGATATTTTCTTAAACCAATACAACCCTATAATGAATGTGATAATCCAATTCCGGTGCCAGTCACTGTGCCAGGCAGCTCAGCCGTCCACTATTAGATTTGAAATCCGCCTAGCACACTTCTTTTCTTCTTCTTTTTTGTCAGAGATTCCATTTATGTACTAAAAGATAATGAGAACTGCTAAGAGTTCAACATTTTTTTATAAGAAAAAGAAATTTTATTAAATAACTAAGAAAACATGAGAACAAATTTCAAAGTTTCCAATTAACAAAGAACCTTTTTTTCATATTTTGTATCAACTTTGTCACAAGTTTATGCTAAAGAGGTAACCTTAGAGTCCCTAGAATCTCCATTGTGGCTTTAATTCTAGAGGAATTCCCCAAGAAAGCTTTCTTTGTATCAGCTTTGCCAAGGAAAAACTGCACCATCTTTCCAAGGAAGCCCAATGTAATGGCCCAATAAGATGAATTCAATTCAAGGCTCGCAAGGCGGCTGACTTCATGGATCTGCAACAAAGAGAACAAGGATCATTCCTCAAAGTTTAGCATTTATACTCAGGCAAAAAAAAAACTACCAAATCATGTCTCATTCTCGCTATGGTACAATCTTTAGGTGCTGAGTGTCAGTACAAATATATACCATGGAAGTTAACTCTACAGCAAACTAGAACAATGCAGAAGCTATTACCAAGTGGCATATTTGATTAAAGGTAGTGTCTGCATCTTCGCCTTCCGAAGTAGTCCCAGCCAATTCCACCAGAAACATAACATCCGATGTAACCTGAGTCAATAAAAGACACATGAACACAGATAAGGAACCGAGTCAATCCCAAAAAGAAAATCCGATCATACAAAACTTCAGAAACGTATCGTAAATGACTTGCAGAGAGTAACTCAAATTCTCCCAAGGAAAAAAGGAAAAGCTTTTGGAACCCTGGAAATCATTCTAACGTCTTGTGTGCAATTTCGTGACAGAAATCAGACAAATGAAAGAGCAAAAAAGGGAAGAAGTTCAAATTTTACCTCATGGACGGGGAGGTCGGGAGCTGCCGCGATCAGAGTATCGGAGTGGGAGAAGATGAGGTGTTGAAGGAGAGTAGGGAGGGAGGCGCGAGGGGGAGAAGTTAGGGTTTCGTCCCTCAAGGTAAGAAAGGCTGTCCTCCATGACCTAACAGAAGATGTAGCCATTGATAGATACGCCTGCTGTTCTCAGAAGTCATAACGAAGGAGGAAGAGGCATTTCTTGCTGCTGGGTGGTGTCCGGTGTGAGATGCAGTCGGAGGGGAGAATGTTGGAAGTGGGAAAGCGGTGGTTGGTCCCGTTACTGAGCCTACATGGTGGTGCGTCATCTGCCGGTCGAGATCATAACTGATCCGACATTAAACCGGGTTTGGTCTATCCAACAATATTGGAAGTCAAGAATCGAGGGTATTCAGCTGTGGCAAATTTTGCTGTTGATTTTTGTAGCATGAACAAAAAAACCCATGTTAGAATACCACATGCGTTTTGTTCATGCTACAAACCGTCAATAGATTCTTCGGTTTTGATCCTGTCCATGTTAGGACCTGTCCACAACCTAAGTGCACGGTTTGGCATAAAAAGAAGTGCACAACCTATGCATAACCATTTTTTTGTGCCAACCCGTGCACTTTGATTGCGTAAAGGTCCTAACAGAACATAAGCCAACAGGACAGGATCTAATTGCAGATTCTTGCATGTGCTTACCATGCGACAGATACTTCGAAAAAATGCGTAACTATACTGCAGGGACATGCAATATAATTTGCAACATTTTAAGTGTAGAAGAGGGTTCTGAGTACCCAAGGTTCAAAGCAGTTCTGACTTTGAGTAATTACATAAATTTGGGGAAATTTTTGTTGGGATTATTAGGAAAAATATGAATTTTTTTTTAATGAAACTAAGGAATATTAAAATAAGCATGACTACACACTTATAACTCATAAAACACAAATGACATCGACAAACAACGAATTAGAGATGACTAAGTTATTAGCAATGCTCAGCGGTTGATGAGCTTGTAAATTTGTTGGCATTATGGTAGGCATTATTATGTTGGTGATAAAATACGATTCATTGGAATCCATTTTTCCTCTTCTTGTTCTTTGTTTACATCTTGAGAGTCATGCAATAAACGTATGTAAAACAACAAACTTCTTACAGCATTGAACTTTAAGTTGTTCGGAATCTTGGTCTATATTCTAAGCAACACAATCATTATAAGGCTTCCCTATATAATTAAAACTAGCGGGTAATTATCTCAATTAAACAAATTGTAATTCTCATACAAACTTTAACAGCTGTGAAGATATGAGTGAGAAGAAAGACCTGTGGAAGAGGAAAACTTGAGATAGAGGAATATTAAAAAAAATAATGTAGATAATGAATTGGAGGGGGAAATGTAACAAAAATAGAGAGAGGTGGAGAATATTTAGGAGAATGGAAAAACAGTTTTAGAAACTAACTAATGGTTAAGATTTTGGATGAAAAGACATATGAAAGAGGAGGAGGAGAAATAGGTGGGAAGAAACGTGTGGAGTGTAGGAAGTAGGGTGAAAATGTGGGTTGGGATTGGGTGCCAACACGTGTAAATCTTAAAAAAATAAAGAATATAGAAAGAAAATTGCAAAAGGTCACTCCCTTTGCTTTAGTATATATAGATACCGAGGATGTTGTGGATGTTAAGAGAATAGGTGATATGATTGTAGTAATTAAACTTACATTATAAAAATAGATAATTAACATATTTAGTACCTATGCACATCGAATAGGTCTAGATGAAATTTCTAAGAAAAAATTTTAGAAAAACATGAATGGATTATTTATGGTGATAAATTTTTTATAGGATATGGCTTAAATTGTAATGCCTCACTATAATTTTACCTCATAAGAGTAAAATAATTATTTCACATGTTTTTAGACAGACCATAGATTGGTTTAGGAACCCTTTGAACTAATTTAGAAGTATATAACCTAAGTTAGATCATGAACTGTTCAAGTTCAGAAGTTTTCTTAAATGCGTAATTGGGAAAACTTCACGGGCATACATGTAACAATCCCAAAACAATTTGAGCATGAATCATACATCATTGGAAAGGATTACGAGTTTAGTTTATAATGCATCAAATGGTGCATAATTGGAGCTTCGAGATAAATTTATGGTCATTTTTCTCATAGGGGTTAAAGTTGAAAAAAGTTTGGGTACCGCGAAGGGTCCCAAGATTCCCGGATGAGTCTTGGAGGGACCCAGGAGGGGTCACCTAAATCCGGGATAGGTCATGGGTTATTTTCAGAACCTTAAAATCCCCGGGCAACGCAGGGCAATCAGTCGCCTAATTCCACAATGGGTCACAGGAGGTGTTTGCGATCAAACCCCAAAATCCCGTGATAGGTCCCCAATCACCCAATTCTGGAAAAAAAAAAGGGAATTTCTCTCCATTTCATATGGAATCTTTTCAAATTAATGTATTTTCGTATAATGATAGGTATATTACCTTATTTTGGCCCAAAATAAATTAAAATACACCTAAGAGAGGGAGAGATAAGAGATGATTATGAAAAGAGATGATTTAGCTCTTCATAGCTAAGGTAGACTTGATTTTCTTAGATCTAGACTAAGTTAGCTTAAATTTGAAGGTTTTGATTCTAAATTCTTGTTTTGATGTCTCTCCTCATTGAATCTATGTACAAATTTGTAGGGATTGAGGATTGAAGGAAAGTTTGATCAAGGAAAATTTGAAAGAAGAAAATGATTATTCGGGGTGTAGATGAAGGGCTAGGATCAAATATAGGGCAAAAGGGAATTAAAGGTTAAGAATAAAAGGTATGGAGGCCAAAGTACCTCAAGCAAAGAGGGAATATTCCATGAGACTTTGCTTGGTAAACGGGTTAATTATTCAGGGTGTTCCATATAGGAATCATTGAATCAATAGCAATAAGTCCCGTTTGAAGAGGCTCATATACAAAACGTCTCAAAAATAATACCTGGAGTAGGAGATTCAATAATCGAGATTCAAAAGCTAAATTTCACCTCTATCATCAATAGGTTTGGCCAGGGCATTTATAACATGACCCAAATAAGCCTCGATCATCTGTATATGAGCAATTCTTCATGTTGCTTTTATAGAACTTTCGCAACCAAGGGCTAAGATTAGAAGATGAATGGATAAGTGAACAATATAGGGCTAAGAATAGAATTAGAGTTTGCCAAAAGGAGTGGTAGGATAGAGTTTGGGCTTTAGTTGAATCAAGGGTGAGAGATGAAACTTAGCTAGAAAACTACTATCATTGATTAGTTGAGATTAATCAAGAGATAGCATGACCTATACTAAATGAAAGGATAATGATGAATCTTATAGATATTTGCAATTCATGTAATTGATCTTATTGAGGGTGCACAAGGATGTACAAGGTTTAGGAAAATCAAAGGTGAAAAATGAAACTTAGCTTAAAAACTACTACCTTTAATTGGTTAAGAGTAATCAAGGGTTGAAAATGGCTTGTGCTAGATGAGAGGTTAGCCGTGAGTTACATGGATATTTGAAATCCATGTAATTGATCTTAGGGAGGGTACACAAGGGTGCACAAGATTAAGGGTGAGGAGTGAAACTTGACTAGCAAACTACTACTTTTGATTGGTTGAGAGCAATTAAGGGGTGAGATAGGTTGTGTTAGATGTAGGATTGGAAGAAAGATTACATGGATATTTGAAATGCATGTAATTGATCTTAGGTAGGGTACATGAGATCCACAAGAAAGATCCACATCTAAGGGCTAGGGTTCAAAGCTTTTAATGTGAATGCATTGATGAGCATTAATGAGCTATAATACAAAAGGAATGAGCACATTAATATCTAATAAAGAAATTACATGGGAAAATGTTCCTTCACATTGCCACCTTACTTTTTGGTTCCCATGCTAAAAAACATGCAAACTCAATACATTTTCGAAATCTTAGATGTTTCGATCGCAATGGACTAGTCAAAAATGATTTCGATCGCAATGGACTAGTCAAAAATGAATTACGATAAAGGTAGATTAGGGAAATCATGGTTTGATTGACCTCAAAATCTCTCAAATAATTACTGGAAGGTCAAGGTGGTAAAATTGGTCTCTGGGATCTTTAAATAAAAGGTGGCCCTCGGGCAAAGTGACAAAAGCTCACTAAAGAGTGGGGATTTTAGGCTAGTTTGGGTTTGTAATTGACCCTCTATGAGAGATAGTCTTTCAAGGGTAGGGAGAAAACAAAGAAAATGGACCTGACCTTGTAGAGTTCGGACTTCGATGAAGCTCTCGAGGATTCATCGTGTGTCAAATACAAACAATAAGTGTTTTGACCTGATTTGAACAAAATGTGGTGGTTAAGTTTATAGAACTTCCAAATGAGATGGCTTTGGGTGACAGTCTTTTAAGAACTTCGAAGTTGCCAACAAAGGCCCACTGATAGACTGAATTTTGGATCTCTGGTGAGTTTCTAGGAGTCGAATGAAAACCTAATAGTTGCCCCAAATGTACTAATCATTTTACACAAATTGAAGGAATTTAAGTACATTGGTCCTTTTATTGAATGTACACATTAGACAACTTTTCAAAGACTTTGCAAATCTGGTGAGATGGGTACTAACGAATTATGATTTAGCTGTCCAGGGAACATCGTGGACTCGTAGAGGTCAATTATAGCCAAAACTGCATTGGTATGTCTTGGAGAAGATCTAAAATATTGAAGGGGTTTGAGGCCTCAAATGGTTTTTAACCGAGAGATGACTTTTTGAAGGCAAGACAAAAACAGAGAGACAACCATGACCTTTCTGAATTCGGATGTCGGATGAACCTTTTTTTAGGGTTATATTCTAACCAGAACATCTTGGAGATTAAGAAATTGGTTGTTACCAGATTTAAAGAGGATTTGATTTGATGACATTTCTTTGAAAATGGTTAAAATTGGAGTGTGCAGGATCTTAAATGACATGATTCAGGTGACAGGAGAAACTTCAGTGGTTTCCTAAGGGTCTAAGGGATTGTTGTGAAGGTAAAAGGGTAAAATGATAATTTTTCCACCTATAATGCTTCGTTGTCAGAAGGTTTATGGAGGCTAGAGAATTTTGAATGTAATGAGATTGGTAGTCTTGAATGTGGACCCTCGGAATCCTGTTGACGCTTGAACAATTAGGGATTGACTAGATAGTAAGGGTGGGCATGGGTCGGGCTCGGGTCGGGCCATGGTAGGCCCGAGCCCGACCCTCAAATTATAGATCGAGCTCTGGCCGAGGCTTAGGCCCGCCCTCATTAATTGATCGGGCTTCGGGCCGACCCATGAATTAATATATATATATATATATATGTGTGTGTGTGTGTGTGTGTGTGTGTGTGTGTGTGTGTGTGTGTTGAGAGGTAGGTTTGATCTCTATAGCTCTCCAAGGTTCAAAATTTC
>JAOXJP010230744.1:0-24724 GCA_025762735.1 Platanus orientalis
AGAGACTCAGGGGTGCATAGGTTCTGAAATTACACCATTTGGACCATAGGAGAGGCTCTAGGGGTCCTTTGAGGGTCCAGGGGTTAGTTTCTGAGTAGAAAGGGTAAAATGGTAATTTTTCACCCAAGGGTCGAAAAAGGTGAAAATATGAATTCTTTACCTGTGATGCTTCATGACTAGAAGGCTTATGTAGGCTGAGAAATTCAATGATCTGGATGATAGATAGTGAGTATTTAGCCCTTTGAGGCAGAAAGGTAAAATGGTAATTTTTCTAATTGTGATGTTTTATCGCCGAAAAACTACAAGAGGTAGAAAACTTACTTATGACTTAAATGGGGTTCTAAAATGTGGACCCTCAAAGTCCCAATGGTGCTTTCGAGTGAAGTTAGGGTTTGTCCCAAAATAGTGCTTTTTGGGCCGTAATAAAGTTCTTTGACTGATTAATTTGTGACTGGAACATCTGGGAAGACTTTTTTGGGAATGCCTAACCTCCTAGAGTCCAGATTTACTCTTCCTAAGCCAAGGGTGCTTAGAGTCTTGATGCCTAAATGCTATTATGCTGTCCTTATGATTTCACATGACTCAAGTCAAAATTTGGGTGCTGACAATATGAAAGTGACTCTAGAACTCTTGAATTAAAAGAAAATATCAAAACTCTAGAAAGCAATATGAGTGAGGCATATGAGGATATACTTGACCTTGAAAGCCAAGTAAACACCCTAAATGAAAGAAACAAAAGGTTAAATGTAACTTATGCCCAATTGACTAGGAAATCTCTAGATTATCTCAAACAAATTAAAGAACTAGAGGAGGACAAAATGAAGCCAATTTTTATGCTTACCCAAGGAAATCATAAATTTGAAAAGATGGTTACAATGGGTAAGGATAGTGGTGATAGAAGTTGACTTGTGTTTAACAACACTTCTAGTCACAACAAAGGTCAAACAAATGTTTTTGTAAAAGGGAAGGAGAAGACCCAAGTCTCTTCTTAAACTCAAAAACAAAAGCCTAATACTTATAGTGGAGGAAAATCCTATAAGGGAAAGTAACCTCTCACTTATAAGGGCAAAGCATCCTCTCAAATGTCCAAGGACTTTGGGAAAAAGTAAATGGTTCAAGCAACCTATCAAAAGCCAAGGTCTTGGTATAATAGGCAAAGCACTTCCTATATAGGGAAGGCCACAAATACATCTCAAGCCTCAACCTCAAAATCTAAGATGTCCTATGGTGGAATGCCTTATTCTTTTTTCAAGGAAAATACTCCCATGAACAATGAAAAAAGAAAGAATTCTTGGAAAAACAACTTTTATGCCTCTACATCTAGGAATCCACCAATCACATGCTATTAGTGTGGATTAGTGGGCCATGCGAAACTAGGTTGTAGAAAAAGGATGAATGATCTAAAAGCTCAATCATATCAAGAAAATAGAAGAAAATTGAATAAGAAAAATCAAAGAAAGAGAGCTTACTTTCGAAAGATTGAAAAAAGAAAATCTTGATAAAAAAAGAAATTAACTCAACTTAACATTGTAAAAACAAAACAAGTATGAGTCAAGAAAGGAGAGCTCAAATGTCTTGTAGTCAACACCACTCTTTAAGTAGAAAATTTCTCACAATGGTATCTTGATAGTGGATTTTCAAGACATGATGAGAAATAGATTCCTATTTTCACACTATGTTCTTGGAAGGGAAGGAAGTGTAGCTTTTGGTGATGGGAACACTACCAAGATAATTGATAGAGGTATAGTTGAAATATCTAGAGTTCCAACACTAAACGATGTGTTCTTTGTAGATAGCCTAAAACATAACCTACTAAGCATAAGTCAAATATTAATTTGGGTTATGATGTTGGCTTCTCAAAGGATGGTTGCTACATAAAAGACAACAAAGGAATTGTTGCCAAGGGTATTTGCACCAGTGACAATTATTACATCTTTGGGAATGGTAGACCAAACACATGCCTCATCACACAATAACATGAGATAAGCCTATGGCACCAAAGGCTTAGTCATGTGAACTTTTGGGACTTGTCTAAACAAAGTAGAAATGACTTAGCTCTTGGGATACCCCAAGCTTGGTAGACAAGAAAACTGGATATCTAGTGGTTGTTAACTTGAAAAGAAAACTAGAGCATCTCATAAGAAGTTAACCAACATAGGAACCACTAAACCACTAAAGCTAATTCACATGGATTTAGTCAGACCAACTAGAACCAAAATCCTTGGTGGCAAGAAGTACTTTATGGTCATGGTGGATGATTTCTCTAGATATACATGGGTATCATTTTTAAGAGAGAAATTTGAAGCATTTGAGGTGTTCAAAAACTTTTGCATCAGGTTGCAAACGGAAAGGGAACTCACCATAAAGAGATTTCAAAATGATCATGGAGGAGAATTTAAAAATAACAAATTCTCAAAATTTTACAATGAATGTGGGATCGAACATAAATTCTCCACACCCAAAATACCCTAACAAAATGAGGTCACCGGAAGGAAGTATAGGACTTTACAGGACATGGTAATTGTCATTCTCTCTAGTAAAGACATAGCTTAAAGGTTTTGGGCTAAGGCCATAAACACTGCTTGTTACATAAGTAATAGGGTGCATTTAAGACCGGGTACTTTAGAAACATCATATGAAATATGGAATGGTAAGAAGCCAAATTTGAAGTACTTTATAATTTTTTGAAATACTTGCTACATTTTGAGGGATAGAGAAAATTTAAGCAAGTTCAATTCCAAAAGTGATGAAAGAATATTCCTTGGCTATTCATCTAGAAGCAAGGCTTATAGAGTATTTAACAAAAAGACTTCTAGCACGGAAGTGTCTATTAATGTTATCATAGATGACCAACCCAATGCTCAATCTAAGAAGGAAGAAAAAGAAGAAAATCCTCAAGGTGACCTAAGGATAATAGAAAATATTACTCGACATGACTTCCGAAATGAGTTAGAGGAAACCAATGATGAGGATGTGAGTCATCCCAAGGAAAAGAAACCAATCAAGGGACACTCATCAAAGGATATTTTTGAGATCCAGATAAGGGTGTTAAAAAAATAAGGCAAATAGAAATATCATTTGCCATATTTTTTTTACATCCAAGATTATGCCAAAGAAAGTAAAATAAGCTCTTAATGATCTGGATTGAAGTATGACTATGCAAGAAGAGCTTAATCAATTTTAGAGGAAAGATGTTTGGTACCTTGTGGAGAAACCCGATGATAAAAATGTAATTGGTACCAAGTGGATCTTGAAGAATAAGATAGATAAGTATGAAACTATTATAAGAAACAAAACACGATTAGTTGCAAAAGGGAATGTTCAAATGGAAGGAGTTGACTTTGAGGAAACCTTTGCCCCCGTAGCAAGGCTAGAATCAATTAGAATCCTTCTATCCATCGCATGTCATTTGAAATTCAAACTATTACAAATGGGTGTTAACAGTGCATTTTAAAATGGTGTGCTCCAAGAAGAAGTGCATGCAGAGCAACTAGAAAGGATTATAGACCCTCATAGGCTTAATCATGTATATAGGCTCAAAAATGCACTCTACAGTCTCAAACAAGCACCTTGGGCTTGATATGAGAGACTTAATAAATTCCTTCTTAAAAATCAATTCTCAAGGGGGAGTGTTGACAAAACACTCTTCATAAAGAAGAAGGATGACTTTATACTCATTGCACAAATTTATATGGATGGCATAATATTTGGTGCTACACAAAAATATATGGCACATGAATTTGGTCATACCATGAAGAGTGAATTCAAAATGAGTATGGAAGGGGAATTGAAGTTCTTCCTAAGACTTCAAATTAGGAAAATCAAAGATTGATCTTTGTGAATCAATCCAAGTTTTCCAAAGACTTAGTGTCAAAGTTTAGAATAAACCAATCCAAACCTCTACACACTCCTATCAATAATAGTGAGAAAGTAAACAAAGACACTGAAGGGAAGGATGTAGACACTAAGATGTGTAGGAGCATGATAGGTATTCTTTTCTACCTCACTTCTAGTAGACCTGACATATCATTCAGTGTATGTGTTTGTGCTAGACACCAAGCTACTCCTAAAGAGTCACATCTAAAAAGACCACAAAGAAAATCATTAGATACATATGTGGGACTATCAACTATAGACTTCGGTATCCATTTGATACCAATAGTGTCATAACCAGTTACTCAAATGCTGACTAGGCCAAAAATGTAGACAACAAGAAAAGCATAAGTGGAGGTTGCTTTTATGTAGGAAATTGTCTTGTATCTTGGCATAGGAAAAAATAAAATTCAATCTCTTTTGTGGATGAATAAATTGTAACAGGAAGTGGATGCACTCAGCTTTTGTGGATTGAGCAAATGATAGAGGACTATGGTCTCGAACAAATGGTTATAGAATTGTTCGTAGACAATAAAAGTGCAATCCAAATTTCCAAGAATCGTGTTCAACACTTACGAACTAAACATATTGACATTAGACATCACTTCATTCACGACTTAGTGGAAGAATGAGTGATTACTCTTAAGTTAGTTGAATTAGAAAATCAATTAGCCGATATCTTCATAAAGCCACTTGATTCAAAGAGGTTTGTGCATTTGAGAAGTGCCATTAGGATGTGTGAGATCTAAAATATGAGAGACACATGGGGCAAGAGGCCTCAATACATCAAATTCTAATGTTTCTGAGCCAAATAGTGTTATATCTTCATTATTAGATCGATCCACTATACATTGGATCCATCCAATCGGATCAGTCTAACCGTGGGGTATCGATCTGATACGACAGTCTTGTGGAAAATAAACCGTTGCTCATTTTTAAAAGACAAAAACTTTCCATTTTTCTCATTTAAACCTTGCTCTCTTTATTCCATTGCCTCTTCTTACCTCTTAGCCTTCAAATCCTCGCTCCAAAATTTGATCAATGGCACCTCCAAATCATGATGATGCCAAAGGGAAAGGCTCGGCTACTTCAAAGTTGCTAATACACAAGAAGAAGTGAGCTCCTCCAATCAACTATAGGGCTTTCTTGAATGAGACTTGTCTTGCAAACTACACACATTACTTCTCAAAGAGTCCACTCATCATTGAGTACCATGTGCATGCCAAGATGCTTTACGTTGCCCTTCTAGGGCATGATACATCCCTGGAGGATAGCAAGTCTTGATGACTATTAAAGGCATGGTTCAGGAGGAAGCAATGCGGGTCTTTTATTCCAACATACATGCATCCAACCTCAAATCTCTCACTTTCAGCACTAAGGTCTATGGCATCAGGATGGACCTTGACCCTACCACCATTTCCACACTCCTAGGGATAGAGAGGTAGTTGTGTTTCCCCCTAAGAGGCTTAACAAGGCAGCAATCTCCAAGGTATTTGGTTGGCAGGAAAATCAGTGGTTTGGGAAGCTCTAGGAAAATGAGTGCCTACTCAAAGTGAGGCTATTCAACCGCACCTTCACACACAGTCTATTCTTGACCATGCACAACATTGACATGCTAAACTATATGGTGCATATGGTGTATTCCCTTCTCATGAAGAAGGAGGTCGACATTGTAGCGATTATCTAGTTTGTCATGATATCAGAGGCATAGAGCTTGAGTGCCTTCCTTCTGCTCCCCTATGGCGTGATAATTACACACCTTCTAGAGTTGTGTGGGGTGTCCTTTCCCATGGATGCCAGCATTCTAGAACAAGGGGATGAGTTTGATCAGTCCACAATCTACCGGGTGCTCCATGAGGGCAGCTCCAAGAAGTGGAAGATGGATGCATCATCAGGAGATGGCTCATCATCACTAGCACCACCTCCTGTAGTGTACCTAGAGATTCCATTTGCTTTCGTTCCTCCACCTTTTGAGGTAGCTATTCCTCCTCCACTTGTTTCTACACCTACTCTTGCACCTCAAGGCGAGCCCCTAGTTCCCACGTATGTCCATGAGACCTTGGATGCTCTTTGTGATGTTTCTTCTAGGATCATTGGGAATCTTAAGAAGATCACCAATAAGCTCAATAGTATAGAGCTTTGAGTCTAGTGACTAGAGCGTGTGGTGGTTCCATAGCTCCCTTATCATCCCAGTGTCTCATTGAACCTAAGGACCAAGAGCGATGAGGATGAAGATGAGGATGATGAAGAGGATGAGTGATTTTATTTTCTTTACTTCTAATCACTCTTTATTTTATATCTCAAGATTTGTAATTCCATTTTGATATTAATGAAAAGCCTCTTTTTTGTCTCTTCTTATAACTTTTCCACTCTACTTTATTTGCCAATTTAATGGCAAAAATGAGGAGAAAAATGCATGGATATAGGGGGAGTGTCCATGAATTTAGGGGGAGAGAAATTCAAATTTTAATATTTAATAAAAAACTATTGATCTAAAACCTTGATTCATTTCAAGATAAAATTCTGAAGGATTCCCTTATGTAATGCAAATTAATGAACCTAAATAGTAATCATTCATATGACATTACATTTGCTTACTTGAGTGTGCTTCATGTGCGTGCATCTATTTAGTTTTCATTTGACTATCTTATTCTGGTTTAAAAGAGGTATTATTTGTCAAATGCATTTCAGGTTGTTGAGAACCAAGCACCAAAGTGAAGAGGAAGAACCAAGTCCTCAAGCACACATCAAGGGGGAGTTCAAGAGCTCAATTCACGAGACCATTTCATATTTGTGTATTGTAACTCATGGAGTCTATAATTGCATTACGTGTTTCTATTGTACCCCATCCATGTATTTCATTATATTTTATCATATAATTGCTAAAGAGGGAGATTGTAATTATAAATTGTCAATTGCATAGAGTGGAAAATACATGAAGCGGTAGATTAGGCATGGAATGAGCATAATACATATATTAGTCATGTTTGTAATATATAAGAGTCCTTGTGTCCCAAGATTGAAGACATTCTCCAAGGACTTGAAGCCAAGGATGGAAGTCACTCAAGATTGCCAAGGTCTAAGACTTGAAGACTTAAGCCTCTATATGATTAAGAAAGGTATATAAAGGTGAACATGAGGTTAGATATAGGTTAAGGAGACCTAAAAACCCTTGTGAGGGTTAATGGACCAACCCATGCCTTAGGCATAAGTCCTATAGTGATTGAGAATCACTTTAAGGCAAATGGTAGAAAATAAGGGAATCAGAATCGATCCAAGGTGGGGTTGGATCAATCCAAACTTACCGGATCAATCCGCCACATAAGGGATCAATTTGATGGAAATCGGATCCATCTGATTAAGTAATCAGATCGATCCGACAATGCTTGGGTGCTCAGTTCTATGGTTGACTAAGACATTGGATCAATCCGATTTTAGCGGATCGATTTGATCAAATTGATTCAATATTGTAGGATTTAAAAAAAAAGATCTAAAGGCTACAAATTTTTCATCGTTGGGAATGATGCCTAATCAAGGGTGCACAACTATGCTCGTCTCCTACAAGTATTAGAGAGCCCCCAATGAGCTCCAAAAACACACACAAGGAGATTTTGAAAGAGGGAGAAAGATCAAGCAAAGGTATTCAATCCTCCCAACCACCAAATGCTCTCATTTATGAGCTTTCATTGAAGATTCAAGAAGCAAGAGCCATTAAGTGAACTTTTATATAAATCATTCTTCATTGAATACAAGAAAGAAAGCAAGAAGAAGGTTTACTCCCAAATAAACCTTAGTGTGAAGCTCCAAGAAGTAAAGAGGCAACTCTTAGAAGCTTGGTGGAAAGCTAAAGCACATTATCTCAACAAGGAGCAACCACCATCAAAGGATAACAAGAAATACACCAACCTTTAAGAGGTAACTTCTATTGACTTCTCTTTATATTGAGACCTTAGCATTACCACCAGAGACATTAGTAGTAAAGACCCTAACAATTCCGCCAGAGACACCAGAAATGTAGACCAGTCTGGCAGGAGACATCAGGATTAGAAATAGTACTTGTCGGAGACATCAAGTGTAGAGCTTGAAAATGAAAGTAGATAGATTTTGAATTTTAACCTTGATTGTAACTTATTTCAATCTAAATAAAATTGAGTAGCTCAAAAGTGAGCTTTGACAATGGATGTAGACCATAGTGTTGAATCACTATAAATATTGTGTTGTGTGTTGATTGCTTGTGGTGTGCATTATCTCTTATCTCTAATTTGGCATTGTATCTATTGCATCATCTTTCATAATTTCAATTAAAAATTAATTTAAACTATTTGAAAGATAAATTAAATATTTCCATTATAGTGCACTTGAAACCTTAACAATTAAATTACATCATTAAGTGCATTAAATTTTAAGTAGCATCATAACTTTCTTTAATTGAAAATTAAAGTAGGGGTTAACTTTAAAAATATATTTTTTAATATATCCTATTCACCCCCCCTAGGATTAAACCAGACTTTCAATTACAACCATTTCAAATTCAAATTCTTTTCATGTATTATATATACAACACAATTGTAAAAGATTTACAACACATAAATCAAATTTTACATTTCATTATTTTTTTTTATCATTTGGCCTCAAAGAAGAGAGAAAGAGCATCAGGGAAGCTTTTGGCTTCATTTCCAAGAAATTAATGCAATGTTCTCATATCCTTTATGGAAAATATAGTGTCTAGATATTGAATAAACTGATGAAGATTCTTTGGATTGTCACTAGTTAAGATGATGCCATAAATGTAGAATAAGAGAACCAGCATCCCAAGCTCTTAGCAGTAGATAAACAACCACACTATAGTTAAATGAAAATGATAAGAAAGGGAAAGCATGATGCAACACTTGTAAGTCTAGAAGCTTGATTGTTGGTCCTTTTAAGCTTGAAAACATAATTGGGATAAGATGGATCACAAAAGCTCAATGGCTGATCCATGTAAATAGATTCTTGTAAATCCCCATGAAGGAGTTCTTAACGTCCATTTGTCTAATATTCCATCCATGGACCATGGCAATAGTAAAAGTAGTTTGGATTGTTTTAGGACTAATATTAGGGGAAAAAGTCTCCTAAAATTAAACGACTTCAACTTTGTCATAGCTTTTACAATAAGATGGGCTTTTAGGTATGGTTGAAAATGGACAAGATTTTTGTTTATATCCGATCTATATTTGGCTTGCTTAAGGTAAATATAAATATAGATTCAAGTGGATCCACTTTGATTAAACACTGGATCATTTAGGATACATATGATTATAATAAGGCCAAATATGGATCTATATTGATCTACTATAGCGAAATATCTAAATCCATATATATATATGTATAACCCTATTCATCCCTGTGACTAGTATGCTCTGCAATCACCACTTCGGTGGATCTTCTACATCAAAAAATTCAGGTATAGAGAGAACAATAGAAAACTAGGTGGTGCCTTAGAAACTTAGCATAGATGAGACTATCACCCCTGTTTCGGCTTGGGTATAGTTCGCTATAGTGTCTCGTCTGATGGAACACAGTGGGCTATGATAATCTCCTCTTAGGATGGTACAAACTTATAGAACCCTACTGCCCATATAGAAATTTCTAAGGACATCCCTAGCTCAAGCCAAAGTGGGCAGCCAAGCTTTGATGAGATGAAATTTCGACAAGGATCATGATAACCATGGCTTACTATTCTAAAACATCCCCTAGTAGGCACAAGCACAATACCCCCAGAGAAATCAGAGAAACTATTCTCAAACTATTTTCACTCCATGGATATCCCAAGACCTTCAACCTCTTTCTCTTCCCCATTTCCCTCTCTTCGTAGAACCCTTACTTTCAAAACTACATCTTCCTCCAAGATTGATTATCTGTATGAAATCGAATATCTTCCTGAAGATTCCAAAGTCCCAGCCACTCAATTTCCTGTAGTCAACCCCTATACTATTTACTGTAAACCCTAGTCTGCCATGAAGAGAAAAATTCGAAAGCTAGTCAGTGCTGAAAGCTTTACTCCTATCAAGGAGTATGTTCAAGTATCCAACTTTGTAGTGCATCCCATCCTAGCAGATGAGTAAGAATAGTTTCTTCCAATCAAATTACCCTCAGAGCTCCTTCCTTAGTGGCTCAAAGATGGGTACACCCACTTGCATATAGGAGCCATAAAATTGGCCCTCACATTTCATGGAAGAAAAGGTCTCCCAGTGGTCTCCAAACTAGTTGTTCTGGATTCTAGGTTCAAACTGTATCCCCATGCATCGTTAGTGACAATTACATCAACCCTTAATGCAGGTACAGTATTTGTTACCCTAGTCCCAAATTTCAACATCTCCCTCCAAGATCCCTAGGCATTGGACGCCCTCAAAGTACAAGTCTACATTGCAAGAGCCCCCCAAGTTGCCACATCTATCGTAGCTACCCTTCATTACCAAGTGACCTATAGGGTTTAAAATCACTCATTTAACATCCGAGTCCCAGATTTTGCTCAGACCCGTGATGCCCTGTTCCTGAAAATCGATGTTGCCTCTATACCCACTTGTACTTATGTTCCTAGACAACTCTCTCATGAGGAACTCAAAGCCTTGCTACCAAAAAAGTGGATCACTCAATATGAAAACCTTCATGGCCGTAATGAAGCAATCACTGCCATAAAACCAGTATATACCAAACAATCTGATGGATTGATAGAAACCACATTCTTACCCCTAGAGGATCGTCCAAATTCTTTCATATTTGTTACCAGTCTCCTTGATCTTGTTTACCCTACATTCATTCCATAAAATGTTGCTAAGAAACACATGCTCTACCTTACTCACAAAGGCTATCAAGCAGTAGACTGCACTTGTGATGCTTACAAAGCAAACTCCTTTGATATTGAGCTTGAACTAGAGGTAAAACAAAAACTCCTCTCAAGAAGCAAAAATGGAAAGAAATCACAACAATAGATCCTTCAAGAAAGATATGAGCAAGGAGATCTTGAGGTAGGCCTCCTTGAAGAGTATTCGGGAAAATTCAACTACTACATTCTTTACCTTGGAAAAGGTAAACAACATCCTGAAACCCTCCCACCAAATAATTGGAACCATTGGTCTAACCCTCCTCTACCTCCCCCACCAACACTCTCCTCATACTACCAAAAAGCCTTGACTTGCTTACACCAAGCTTCCCCTGTTGGTCCAATAGCCCCACAACCACGGGTTATTGACTGTTGCATGTTTTCCCTCAGCTCTTCCACATACAACAACCATTTTCTAGCTCTTGATGAATTTGAGCTCCAGCAGAACACTAAGCATGTCTAGAAAATCAAGACTCCTGCCAGCAAAAATGCAGATGGCACTCCCAGAAAGATCTCTCCTACAAAAGCCTCTCTTAACTGGCAGGCAAAGAATGCTGTCAAACAGAATCAAGTTCTCATAAGAATTTTGGAAAATCAAACCCATCTTGAGTCATCAGTGACCCAGAAACTATCTTCTCTAGATTCTCTTGTTGATCTTCGAGCATGCATCAATAGTCTTAAAGCTGAATTAAGCCATATTGCCTGGACAATCAAATATTACTACCAGGCAGCAGAAATGATCAAGGTCAAAGAAGCATTTGGAAAACTAACTACACAGTTTGGAAGCCTCCCAACAGGCCGCAACCACCCCAACTACTCCCAATATCTCTCCCTCACTAAGGAGACCACAGTCCCAATCTTTGTTTGGAAACCTTTCAACCACCCTCCAACCCCTACCCCCATTACCATACACTCCTGCTCCTTGGCTTCCAGCCTCTACTAGTCATCCCCACAAAATATCACTCATCGTTTCCTAAATCTTACCACCCCCTCATCAAGCAACAAAGAGTCACTCCCCTAAGCACATCCAACACTCTTGCAATACCTCCCAAAATCCCCATCCCTTCGCCTCCTGATCCCACCATTAGAGCATCCTCCAAACATTCTCCCACCTTATTCCCCCTCGAACATCTCAACCCTATTAGTTCCTTCATGTCCTCTCTTGCTAAACCACACCCCATCATTAAGTCATCCAGAACCCATCCTTTGCAGACCTCCATACAAAATTTGAAGCCCTCATGATGGAGACTGATGAAAGTAAGCAACACTCAACCACACAACCTCATGTTGCGCAGTCTGATGATGAAGCAGAAACCTTTTATTCACACCACCTCCTACACCCTCTCCCCCAACCTTTGACCAAAACCGGTTTTTTTTACCATAGATGACATTCCTCCTTCTCAATGGTGAGCCAGAATTCTGGAAATCTTTGGATGGGATCATGTCCAATTACAAAAACCACTAGCCACAGAAACCTCTATGATTGTTCAAATTCCCCTAAGACTGCTTGGTAGGCTCAAAGAATGGTGGCTCAACCTTGGTGAATACTGACAGCTTCAGGCTCTTCAAAGCCCTACCATTGAAGCATTCCTCATCCTGATTCACCAAGAATTTTTAGGTGCTCACTCCTATCACACTGATCAACAACAAGAGGAATTCTTCAAAATGAAATGTTGTTCTTTCAAGAAAAAGGATCTTGAAAGGCACTACAACAATATGTCATATCGATTCTATGCTATCAATGGCATGGATGACCCCAATCTTAAACAAGCATTCCTCAACTCCTTGCCTGATCCACTAGGAAATGAAGCAGTCAAAATCATGACAACTAAAAATCTTTGTCTACAAACAAGAACTTTGGGAGAAATTTATCAGAATGCCTTCTTAGCCCTGGAGAAATTCTGTAATACCTTAAAATTTCTTAAGTAGATCAAAACTATAGGCAAAAAGATCAGAATAGCTTGCACAGATAACACCTTTTCCATTAAGTGCAAAGACGACAAGCTCTGTAGCTGCAAAACCTTCAAGAAACACCATTTCAAGAAAATACCTGCCTCTTTTCCTTCTAAATCTTGTAAATGGCATTCTCTAAAGAAGAAAAAATTTAGAGGCAAAACCACATACCGGTGTTTTATCTACAAAAAGAAATGCCACTTCACAAAAAATTGTCCCAAAAAGGCAAGAGCTGCTCATCTCCTCCAACAAGCCAAACAGTTTGCCGATTCAAACTTCTTTGATGTCAAATCTCAATTCTCCATTAAAGAAGACTATTCTCCCAACTCCCTGCTTGTTGTCCTGTACGAGTCCTCTGATGACTCTAATAACAGTGACTCTATTAACCTGGCTAACATCCATGCTGCTAACCCAATTCCTTCTTATTTGGTCAAACCGACTCCAACTACTCAAATCCATATTCTTTCAAGACCATTTTCCTAACCCATACCTGTTATAGCATTTTTTTTATACCAAAGGAGCTGCAACCATCATTAATCCCGACTTCTTCCCTCTACTCGTTGGAAAACTACCCACCAAACCTTTAAAGCAGTCAATGGTGAGCATTTTCAAATCACCAAAATCAACAAACCCATCACCATCCAAATTTTCCCCAACCTCAAAATCCAGCACCAAGTCCTTGGCTACAGCTTGATCGGAAAAGATCTCCTCATTGGTTTTGATCTTCTCCATAAACTCTCCCATCTCCGCTGGAACATCCATGGTCTATCCTACTCCCCACATTTCCTTCCCTGGACCCATATCCCTAACCTCTATCACCTCTCCTATGAACCTGTCATCACCAAATCCATTCATGATACTTGTGTAGAGTCCCACTTAGCTTTCAACCATCCCTATCCCCTTTGGACCAACACCAACTTTTTTGTCAAGCTACCATTCAAGCTGAATGAAGATGCTAACCCTACTGTTGCATCTCATCGAGGCATGTCCCCAGATCACTATCAATTGGCGCACCACAAGAGCTTAACCAACTTGAAAGAGAAGGATTGATAGGACCCACCAGGTCACCCTAGGCTTGTGAAGCGTTCTATGTCAACAAAGAGCCAAGCAAACTCGCAACAAACTCAGATTGGTGATTAACTATCAGCCCCTTGACTATTTCTTGGTTTATTCAAAGTTCGCTCTTCCACAACACACAGACATGTTCCAGCACCTCACAGATGCTCAGATATTTTCCAAGTTTGATCTCAAAACAGGCTTCTAGCAACTTGGAATCCACCCTGAAGGTAGACCAAAAACAGCCTTCTCCATCCCAAATAGGTATTACCAATGGACTGTTCTTCCCTTTGGTCTCAAAATAGCTCCCTCCATATTTCAATAGGCTATGATTCGCATCTTTTAACCTATTCTTTCTCATGATCTTGTTTGTATTGATGATATCCTTCTTTTTTCAGCCTCCCCATAGGATCACTAAGTATTGTTCTATCAGTTTTATGAGCTTGTCTATTCTCATGGCATTGTGCTCTCAAAAAAGAAGATGGAAGTTGGCAAAGACTCTATTGACTTTGTTGGAATACACATCCACAAAGGACAATACACTCTTCAGCCCCACATTTCTACTACTCTTTAGCACTTCCCCGATAAACTCTCATCCTAGAAAGAAATCCAATAATTCTTGGGACTTGTCAATTATATGGCTGAGTTTATCCCCTATGTGGCCCAGCCCAGATCACTATTAGCTACGTTACTCAAGAAAAAACCCTACATGGAATGCAAAACACCAAAGAGCAGTCCAAACTTTAAAGCAACACTCCTTATCTCTACCATCTTTGCATATCCCAAGTCTAAGCAGCGGCCAAAATCTTCAAACAGATGCTAGTGATCTTTACTGGGGGGCTATCCTCATTGAGGAAATCAATGACAAGAGAATTATTTGCAGATACAAAAGTAGAGAAGCGTTCACTTCTATTGAAAGCCATTATCATTCCACATTCAAAGAAATCTTGGTTGTCAAGTGAGGCATTGAGAAGTTTCAATTCCACCTCCTTGGCAGAAAATTTAGAGTTGAAATGGTTATGTCATCATTCCCCAAAATGCTTGATTTTAAGAAAAAATCCATTCCCAACCCCAACTCCTACGATGGGCCTCTTGGTTCTCCCAATGGAATTTTGAAGTCAAGCACTTAAAAGGCACCAACAATGATCTCGCCGACCTGTTGTCCCGAAAACCTTTTCTCTTCCAACCCCCTTCAGCCGCCCTAATCTATCCTTTCACCCCTGTCCCAAACTTACCACCTAATCTCCTCACCCATCTTTCCCATCTTCCCCCTAACATCCACTCCACCATCATGACATACCTACAAACCTCCCATAGCACCCATAACTTCCACAAGTTTCTCAAACTCCATCTTTTTCGTAATGGCCGCACCTTTTCGCATATCCCACACCCTGATTATCCCTTTTTGGCCCCTTTCACCAATCGAAGATATTACCATCTCCCCAAAGAAGCACTTTGCTTCTTATGGTATCTCTTCAAAAAATACCACATTGCATTTATCTTTGATGTCCCTGCAGTCTTTGCCTATATTGCCCAAGCTATTGTAAACCCTACTTTTCTCGCAAGCCTCTCCCATTTTAAAACCCTTCTTACTTGGTTTCACCATCTCCATATCTGGCAAGCCATCTTTCAGCCCATCCAAGCCCATTTTGGCATTATTACATTCCATAACCCCGTAGATTTTGTTCAAGACGAGTCAACAAACCCACCTGACTCCTACTATGCCCATTCAGCCTCAGCCACTTTCCAAAATTGGTGTTCCTTCAACTACATATCTCACTAAGTCATCCACCCTACGCACTGGCACTTCTTCTAAGAATCCATGTGCACCCTCAATCGGGTGGACCCCACACAAATCCCCACTCCTATCATGGAAGATCCTATAGCCTAGCATGGTCATCCCATAACCGACAGATTATTTGATACTTTGAATGACTTTTTCCGAGTCACTGGACACATGGGAGACAATTCTTCTGACGAACCCCCCTTTACTGGTTATCTAGGAACAAATGATTCCAACTAAAGAATCACATGTGCCCTCTGCTCCAAAGAATCCAATGCTGACCGTTGCTCGCTTAAGGATCTACCCATTGCCCGCTTTAGTATCCTAGGCTTTACTAATTTGTATTTTGGTTTGAGATCTGCCTCATTGCTTGTCTATAAATAAAAGGTTCAGTCTTATCTATAAGGTAGACTGGGAAGCTTGTCTAGATCGTTTGCTTATGCTTTCAATAGTTCTCTTGTTCCAAGTTCCTTATCTCTTAGTTTCTATTTCAGATGTAATGCATGTTATCTCTATGTCAATAGAGATCGTAGTATATTACTAAACTAGTGGTGTTTGTGTATTTTTGTGTTTGTTTGTGTTTATGTTTGTGTTTGTTTCTGTCTCTCTCTGTCTCTATCTCTCTATATATATGTTGGTGGTTTTAGATTATTAGATATGCTGTGATAAATAAGAAGCTATTACTATATTTGGATATCTGGATCCATATTCGACATTTAAATGTATAAATTGTTTTGAATATGGATCTTATTTTTGTTTTTAAATATCTCATCATATATTTAAATGAAATTAAATATCTGATTAATCTTAAGGGACTATATACAAATATAGGTAGATTTTCTCTGTATTCTTAGCATCTACTTTTAAGCCTTCTAAGAAACCATCGTCATTTAGTTTAGTCATAAAGACCTATTTGCAATTGATTACATGTGTGTGGAGTTTCCTAGGGTTTTCATATTGGGGGTTAGGCTTTATGATGCTACCATTGCCTCGAAATATCATCAAATGAATTATGATAATGGGAGTCATTGATGAAAATATAGGTGAAGATGATTCTATTGTGGGTGGCTCAAATATAATAGATAATGGTGAAGTGGCCATGGGTTCATCCAGCGGTGGTGATAATGTAGGACTTAGTGAATCAACATCAATAGTAAGTTTATTTATAACAAGTTGTGATCATCATCAAATAGTAACAAATAAGATGATGAATCTGGATGATCAAAGACTACTGGGACACCTAGTGTAGAGTCATGACCATGAGAGATGGATGGTAGGGATGGAATTTGATTAGTTCACTCAAGAAAAAGAGGTGAATCCCCCTCACCATGTTGCCTTCCATAGAGTATACTTGGGTTTTGAAATGGAAAAACTCTTTCATCAAAGACAACTTGGTGGGACATGTAAACATGACTTTATGGTGGATATAAGGACCTGTACTTTTTGTTCGTGTCACTATACCTAAGAAAAATACATGGTAGAGACTTTGGGTAAAAATTGTTTGTTGCGTTGTCTCAAAGATATGGATAGTACTTACAATCAAACACCCAAAAAAATGGTAATAAGGATATTTACTATAAAGTAAGCCAAAAAAAAGATTCCATATCGAGGGTTGGAGATGTTGTGCCCCACAAACCTAACCTTCCTTGAGGCTCTAGATTCAAAGTGGACATTCATTCTATTAACACTTAATTCTATCACATCTCAAATTCTCACACTATGCAATGGAATTTAATGTAAAACAAAAATCATTCAATGTTTAGTTGAGTCTGACATTTCCAACACACATGTAGTCTGGCATTTCAAATAATAAATCCTTCATCTATATATCAAAGGGATATGCAACACTAATAAACAAGTCTCCAAATAAACTCATGAAATAACTTATTACAAATCCATATAACCTCTGATAATAATCCATAAACAACTAAAATTAAATCCTTCTTCCAAATTTTAGAAAAACTAAAAAAAATCAAAATGACATAAAATCTCTAAATCCATAAATCACAAATAGCATAACTAGTGTTCCACAATCGACAACATCCCACTCTAGGAGTCCTCCAATCTGCAACTATCCTTATTCCTTAAATCTGAAAAATGTTGCCAAATGAGTGAGCTTAATGGCTTCATAAATAATCATACAAAACATAGATGGAATATGGGTCAAGCTAAACACAAATGATTTGTGATATCAAAATAATAGAAGGAGTTGCATATATGTACAGTTCAAAACATGATTTTAAAAGTTAAACATATCTAATAACTTGTCCATAACACATAAATAGGAAATAAACAAATTTATTTCTTAGCTGATACATGTAAAAAAACAATTTCTTAATGGTATATGAGCATATAGAAAATCACACTTATTATGACCCAGTGAGAGGACTTTCATATAATAGTTCGCACCTATTATAAGGCCCGGTGAGAGAACAAAGTGAGAGGGCCTAATTCACACCTATTGTAACCCAGTGAGAGGGCATCTATTCGCGTATACAATCCTGTGAGCGGATACCACTATCTAATCCCTAGTAGTGAGGGATGAAAGTATAGATAACAATTCACAGCTATTATAACTTGGTGACAAGGCATCAGTTAACACCTATTATAAACCGGTGAGAGGGCTCCATTGATTTCCCCATGATGGCTAAGGGTCTTATAACAAATAAAAAATAGAAAAATAGATTTTACAAAACATATCATTCATATATTATACAATCTCATTCATATGATTCGCATATCCATAAGAAGACAATATTAGCCAAATGCATGCAAACTTGTTTTACACACTGTCTTTAGCTTTTGAAATTATATAACTATAAGTTATTTTGTTTTAATAAATATTAATGCTTAGCGTGTTCGTTTTAGTTGTAGGTTTTGTGTACCTACTTAAAAATTCATAGACTTAACCATCCATAGCATCTTCTAGATTGAGGCAGGGTGAACCGGTGCAACTGTGGATGAGCACCAACAAGGAAAAAAGAACTAGTGAAAGTTCATTGTAACTTGGTTCTATTTTGTTAGTTATGAGACTTTTGTTTATTGGTGTTAAATGGTTAAAATTTATGCCAAGGGAATGTAAAGACTTATAAATGATGATGGACTATGTAGAGACTTCATTTTATTTTATTTTTTTATCAGTAAAATTTTTTTATTGAATTTTAAAAAAGATTACAATCTATTATATGTACAGCCACTTGCATCATTTGCAATAGCAAGACTAACATTTAAAGGAAAATCACAAGGAAATAAGATAGTCTCTTGAGTCCCCCTATCCATGCCAGCAAGGATATCCACCGGTTGATTAGCTTCCTGTCAAATATGCATAACTTCAACCGAATCAAGTTGCTGAAAATTCTTCTAAATGTCATGGACAAGAGTGATAACCTTCCAAGGGCAGCCAATAGACTTTTTGATCTCCAGCAACGCAAGTTTTGCTCCATCCATATATTATAAATTGTTGCATTAAATAGCAGTTTCAAAATCTTTTTAATCACTGGCAACCTGTTAGAACATTGCATAATCCAAGCGGCTTTAGCATCCAGCGGTCTACCCTTTTTACGGGCTGGCTTCACTTGCTGAAGCCAAAGGATCCATATTTTTGCTAAGAAAGGGCAAGTAAAGAAAATGTGCGCTAAATCCTCCGAGTGATTCCAACAAAAACAGCAATGGGATGAGTTCAAAATCCCATAACGACATAGCATAGATTGAGTTGGCAGCTTTCCGCTTAAAGCACGCCATGCCACGAAGCTATGTTTAGGGATGAAGTCAGAGCTCCAAACCACACTTGACCACGTAACCTTTGGAATACGCTGTCTGATTAATTTCCAAGCTGATTTAGTGGTGAAGAGACCTTTAGGTTCAGCTGTCCAAACAATAACATCCTTGCACTCCCTAGGTAGCTTCTCAATGTTAGGGAGAGTACTCCAGACATCCCTAAGAAGAGGACTTCCAATGGGCCCCAGGTGCCACCCACCATCCACCACAATTTCAGCCAAGGAACAATCTCTACTCCTACTAGATAAATGGCAGATGCCCTCTCCAAATTGTTTCACCAAAATTTCATCATGATGCCAAGGGTCTAGCCACAAACGAGTATCCAACCCATCTCCTATTAAGTGAATAATGTATGGCTTCATGAGATCTCTAACCTTTAGGATTTTTCTCCAAATCTAAGAGCAGTCATTAGGAGGCCGATATGTCCAAATAGAATCATGCAAGAGATGTCTCTTGTAAACCTATTGCACCCATAAATTTTCTGTTTTTGATGTAATCCACCACAGATGCTTGAGGATACAAGCATTATTCATATCCTTCACTCTTCTAATGTTCAGCCCCCCTTCCTCAATTGGCTTGCATATGGCGTCCCAATAGATTGTATGCATCTTTCGAGTGAGATCCGGGCCAGCCCACAAGAAGTGGGCCATGATGGATTCCACTTGCTGAACAATTTTTCTAGGAAGACCAAAGACACCAGCCCAATAAATATAACAACTCTGGAGAACTGGCTTGATAAGAACCAACTGCCTTGCATAGGATAAGGGGAAAGTTTTCCAGCCCACCAGACGTTTTTTCATACGGTCCAGGATAGCCACACAATCTTTGTACCATAGCTTCGTAGAGATAAAAGGAACACCAAGGTCTTTCATAGGAAGATGGCCAAGCTTGAAACCCATGATACCCAATAAAAAATCATGATCTTGAATTGGAACTCCAGTTAAGATCTATGAGGATTTTTCTCTGTTGACGTGTAACCCAGACAACACGGAGAAGGATTGGAGAACATTCTCAATAGCACTAAGAGACTGGGCATCTGTAAAAATAATATGAGATAAATTGATGCATTTACATTTGGGGATGAGCGAGATCGAACCTCTCTCCACCTCTTTCTCCATGAGGCATGTGAAGACCTCCATAGCTAGGCAGAAAAGCTAAGGGGAAACAGGATCTCATTGATGGAGACCCCTCGTACTGTGGAAAAACCCCACCGGACTCTCGTTAACAAGGATAGAGAATTTCGGGCTAGTGATACATTTGATCCACCCAATGAATTGGTCAGGAAATTTCATTTTTTAAAGAACCAACATTATAAAATCCCAAGATACCGAATCATATGCCTTTTTAAGATCAATCTTCAGGATAGTAGAAGGAGGTTGTTGCTTTCTATCAAAACCGCTTACCACCTCATGACAAAGCATAATATTTTCAGAAATAGATCTCCCTTTGATAAAGGTCGTCTGATTTACACTGATAAGAGTATTCATAACATTCTGCATCTGGTTGAACATAATCTTGGTGATGAATTTATATAGCAAATTACACAGCGATATTGGTTTAAAGTCCCCAAATTTGGATGCCTCCACAGTCTTGGGAATCAAGACCCCTCGTACTATGGAAAAACCCCGTCGGACTCCCGTTAACAAGGATAGAGAATTTCAGGCTGGTGATACACTTGATCCACCCAATGAATTGGTCAGGAAATTTCATTTTTTAAAGAACCAACAGAATATAATCCCAAGATACCTAATCATATGCCTTTTTAAGATCAATCTTCAGGATAGTAGAAGGAGGTTGCTGCTTTCTATCAAAACCGCTTACCACCTCATGACAAAGCATAATATTTTCAGAAATAGATCTCCCTTTGATAAAGGCCGTCTGATTTGCACTGATAAGAGTATTCATAACATTCTGCATCCGGTTGGACATAATCTTGGTGATGAATTTATATAGCTGATTACACAGCGATATTGGTCTGAAGTTCCCAAATTTAGATGCCTCCATAGTCTTAGGAATCAAAGATATGAAAGTAGTATTAACCTCACGTAGAAGTTTGCCAGATGAAAAGAAATGTTGAACAGCCTTGATCACTTCCTTTTCCACAATGTTCCAGGCATTTTTTAAAAATGAAACAGTAAACCCATCAGGCCCCAGGGATTTTCCCTCCATTCTCCATATAACATCCTTAATTTCATCCACCATAACATCAGTAACAAGAGAGTCTTGTTGAGATTGAGATTAAAAAAATTTAGGATGCCACTCCACCTTAGGAAAATTATTTGCACTAAAAATAGGAGCAAGGATACTCTGAAAATAATTTTCTGCTTTAGCTCTAATTTTATCTTCCTCATACAGCAAGATCCCATAATCTCTTTGGATACGGTTGATTTGATTCTTGTTCCATCTCACCATCAAAGATCTGTGAAAGAATGAGTTATTGTCATCCCCAAGTTCTAACCATTGTATTCTAGATTTTTGTTTCAAAAAAATTTCCTCCAGTCCCAATAATCTGGAATACTCAGCAGTAGCTTCCTTTTCTTTAAGAGCAAGAAAACCATCATCCCAGTTAACCCTTCTCGCTTCTTTTATTTTATACATGTCATTCCTGGCATTTTCCAGCTGTGTATTAATGCAGCCAAAAACATCCCTGTTCCATTGCTTTAATTTAAATTTGGTTGCCTTCAATTTTTGGGCCACCCTATAAAAAGGATTCCCAGCAACAGGCACATCCCACACCTCTTTCACCACATTTAAAAAATCTAGGTGCTCAATCCACATGTCAAAAAATTTGAAAGGCTTCGGCTTACCTCTCTGGATAGTCCCAATAGTAGAAATATTGGGCGAATGATCCGAAACGCTAGGCAACAAGAAATTTGCTTTAGATAATGGAAATAACGAAAGCCAAGAGCTATTCACCAAGACTCTATCTAGCTTGCATTCAATTTTGCCATAACCAGCATGTTTGTTCCACCATATATATTTATGTCCCCACCACTTTAAATCATTTAATTCAGCCTCCATTAAACAGTTGTTGAAATCCTCCATAATAGAAAAATCAGGCACATCCCCTCCAATTTTTTCATGAGCAAATCTCATATAGTTAAAGTCTCCTGCCACAAGCCAGGGATTATCAACCCCTTTCATGTCCTCTAATGCTGTCCACAGGCTCCTCCTAGCTTCTTGAGAGTTTTGTGCATACACTACAGAAACTAGAAACTCCAAATTCCTACTTTTAAAAGAGCATGAGCAAGTAATAACCTGATCACTTTTATGAAGAACGCGAGCATCAATCTCCTCTTGGTTGTATAAAAACCAAATTCTGCCCTTTTCTTGGGCATCATAGCTATCAATTAGCCCCCAGCCGCGAAAATATCTCCTCATGTTGTTATTAATTTTTTTCTGCTTCACTTTAGTTTCCACAATGATGCAAATACCAGGGTCATGGATTCTAATCAACTCCTTAACCTCCCGATGTTTGACAGGCTTGTTGAAGCCCCTAACATTCCATGAAGAAATCTTGATCATTTGGAATGTGATTTAGGTGCAGCATGTCCAGACTTTTTCAGCCCTTGCAATATAGTCCCTTCAACAAAGGACTTTTTTTACTTCGCTTTTTCTCTAGAAGATGGAGCAGCACTTTGCAAATTAGTTTGAACTATATTCTGTTCAGTAGCACATCCCAGTCCTCCCATCAACACCTCCTCATTGGTCTCACCCCGAGCAGGACTTGAAGTACCATACAAACCATCCGAGCCTATCACTTGATCCTAGGCAGCAGAATTCAAAGAAGAACTTACTACCACCTCAAAATTATCACCAACAGCGGCATTAATATTTGGATCCTCTCTAGCATTAGCCTCCAGCTCCTCCATGGTAGATAATGCCTGAAACCAGTTTTGGGACAATCTAACACCCTGCAAGTTTTGAACTCTATTAGGCTCATTTACAACACATGTACCCTCAACCCCAGTAGGAGCATCTATATCCACAATAGATTTCTGTTTCTCCTTAACCCTCCAAACCTGTTTTTTCTTTAGCAATCTTGAACATTGAGAAGAACTATGACCAAAGCAGTTACATAACTCGCATTGCTGTGGCTTCCAGTCATACTTGATTTTTTGGTCTAAAATTTTCCCATCCTCGCAAACAATTTTCATAGTATCTTTCAAAGGAGTATTAGCTTCCACCTCCACATAGATCCGAGCATAGGACAAATGCTCTTTATTCTTAGTGTATTTGTTTGTGCAAATATGTTTCCCCACCACATTACCAATGATTCCCAATGCCTCAGATGACCAAAACTGAAAAGGAAGATCCGGCAATGTAATCCATATTGGAATCTAATGAGGAAGGCTTTCTTCAATTCAAGCGAAGGGTCCCAGCTCCTAACAATCATCAGAATTTTTCCAAAGTACCAAGGTCCATCCTCCAGCACTGCCTGTTTGTCTTTGCCATAGCTAAATTTGAAGACAAAGATTTCATTGTCAAGAAGCGTGGTCTCCACATTCCCCTTTAATTTCCAGATCTTTAATGTCATGGATTTAACATAGGAGTAACTAGGTCACCTCCCCAAGAAATTTCCAACCACCGTGTTACTCCAGCGTTGCACTTCATCATCAATAATATTTTTTGGGCATAGGGCAACCACTTCATCATTCAACACACAAGGCTTATGGAAGTCCAATTTCAATTCTTGATCCTGTCGGTCAGCATTACTGAACAAGGATCTCCATGACGGAACCTGATTTTTCTTCTCAACTGTATCACCACCCTTATCCCCAATCAACACCTGCCCACTAGATTCACCAGTAGGCTTCTCCTTCGCATTAGCAATCCCTATGCCATTACCACACATCAATTGAACCTTATTGGTCATAGAACAATCTTCCAAGGCAGCCCCGGAAACACACATAGCATCGATCTCTTGTAGAAGTTTGGCAAGATCCAATCTAAAGAGCTCAACAGCCTCCTCATGCAATCCAGTCACTGTCAGTCCACCAACATCCTTCAAACTAGCATGTGATCGATCCTTCCTTTTAAAAACACCATCTACATGATTAAGGTTACCAGGAACCACAGTCTATCCACCAACAATAACATTCTCCAGCCCTTCCATAACCCAATCTGCATTAACACCAGCCCCAGCATCATCAGGATTCCCCCAAATACCCCCACTAGCCCCCAAAGTAGTAGATTGCCCCTCATGTGAATCTTCAACTCCATCGCAGATGGATCTACGATTCACCAGTTTTCCATTCCTTGTATCAATAGCAAAGTCATCCTCCCCATGACAGAAAGGATCAGCCAACAACTCTTATGCGAGGTTAGGGAACCCATCCTCTTGAACTCCAGCCTCCTCACCAGGTTCAACAAGGGGAGATCTCCTCTCTTTGAAGGAAACTTCAACAGCCGCCTGATGC
>JAOXJP010230745.1:0-10742 GCA_025762735.1 Platanus orientalis
TTTACTTATAGTTTAGTGTGAATGTATTTCCATCACAAACAATAGGAGAGAGAGAGAGAGAGAGAGAGAGAGAGAGAGAGAGAGAGAGAGATTGGGTGTGGTTGGTGGGTCTTTTAGTTTTGTTGGTTTGGCTTGGTTTGTGGATAGGATGGGGTGTTGGCATTGGCTTAATATTATTACCAAGAAAAACAGTGGGGTCTTTTTAGTTGGTGAGAAACCTTAAATCAAACCCTAGCTTAGGAAATGTGGAATTGATTGCTTCGATTCGGTCTCTGTGGAAACAAGCAGTTGGTGTTTCTTTTGTATCGGGGGACGATAAGAGTTTGATGACGATGTTGTTATTGTTATACTTCGTCAAACTCCCAGCCGTTGCCTCATCTGATGTAAGTAAAGCCCCAGAAAGCAATTAAAGAGACATGCAATACAAGTCCATGGAGTATTAGAATGTCGAATGTGTATCAAGAGAAGAATTTATAAAAAAAAAAAAATCTTAGGATATGGGAGAGAATGTATATATGTGGTTGGTGACATAGTTGGATTAATGGTTTGTTGTTATCATGATTTCCTTTTTTTAAGGGTATTGTTATTATGGATATTATGCATCATTTATATATATGGTATTTGTGCTTTTTGTTGGCGGGTATGTTGAATATACTGCATTGTGCATAATTAGGTGTCATGAATGGCCTATACCCTTAGCATGGATAGGTGTGGCATCACCTCTTCAGAAGAGAGGACTCAGGGTTGAATCTCCTTGGTAGTCTACTGTTCGCAGTTGATCTGCTTGTGGTGCAGGTCCCACAAATGTTAAGGGAGAGCTCCGTCCAAGGGTAATGCCGAAGCATAACAATACTCTTTAGGGCATTACAATAAAAATAAATATAATAAATTTCATAACATAAACATTTGTTTGTGTATATGTATGGGTATATTAAATGCTATAAATTAGTTCAGACCATGCTTGCTGGATTCACAATATTTACCTTATAAGCTATAAATCAATTCACTTGAACTGAAAGTTGATTCATTGTGTATAATTCACTAATAGGGATAAATCAAATCGAATCAAATCTTTAAGCTACTTACTGAAATTAAAACCTAGTATTTGTTCTTATAACTGATCAAATTAATGAATCGGACAAAGTTTATATTCTCATATTTCACATACCATGTACTCGCAAATAGTATATCCACTTTGTGAGGTTAAATAATGAATCTTCAAAACTTAATTAAACAATGTTGTGAATTGATGTGTCTAAGTAATTGATTTACTAGCCAACCTGCAAATCAAATGATGCAAATAGAGCACGAATTGAATTGAACGGTTTTTTTTTTTTTGGTAGGGACACTCAGGCTCGCTGCCGCATCATCGTAGGCATAAAATCATAATTTTGTTCAAATATAGGATTTTTTTAGCAGGGTTCTTTGGGCCTGTTGCTGCATCATATGTAACCCCAAGTGGTAGACATCAACACAATCACATGTAGAATGCTAAGTTTTGAATCCATGCCTCTTAAAGAGGTGACAGGAGAGGAGCTACTAATTTTAACCAAATCTAATATGGTGCCAATATATATTTAATTGATCCAGTTAATTGTAGGCTCATGATAAGATATTGTTGGCTAGAAATTGGTTGTACTGAGTATGCAAGTGTAACATGGCACATTCTCTCAATGCTCTCAAATCCCAAGTGTCAAGTCAGACAGACAGAAAATGAAGAAACAGGTTCAATCAATTGTCTGATCGGCCACCAAATAGAATCAAAAGATTAAAAGAGAAGGGTTTGTCTCTCAATAGATTCTTTTTTTTTTGTTTTTTTATTGCCGAGGACTTTTCAAACACCATAACGGCTCATTAATGTAAAAAATATATATAATAATAAAAATTACAGTGACTACAAACAAACAAACCATAAGACCAATTCACGGTGTACAACAAAGATCGGTTGTAAATCCGAATCCCAGAGGAAGAACTTAATCGACTCCAATTAGGGGTGATTGGTGGGAATTTCCAGCCAAAAGTGTATACTCTGTTGTGATTATGTTAATGAAATACCCATCACACAGACACACACGGGTGAGGTACTATGCATGGTATGAACTTTGAAAATGACTGAAATAACTGGCCATTGGCACCTACAAACAGTTATGTTTCTTTGACTTTCCAATCTCTATGGTTTAGCCTAGCTCGCTCAAATAACATGGCTCCAAACTTCCCGTGCTTATTTATTTGATTTTGTGGGTTAGCTGGACGTGACGGGACCTAATGGTTGAAGTGTAGTACGCTACCATTTGAGCTATGGGCTCAAGTCCAATTCACTCCTTCGAATCTGTGATAACCTCAACCGGTTCAGCGATAGGCTTAAGTAAGAATATGTTATATATGTATCTCCATGATTATGTGTTCATAAAAAGACTGATGCTATGCTAAATAATAGAACTCGACCCCCAACGGTTCTACTGTCTTTAAAAGATAACCAGGGTTGCCATTCAATACATGCACCTCAGACAAGGTATTTCTCAAGACCATCGAATTTATTCGAGGGGATCTATGCCCATACAAGGGAGAGTATGGGATCCGATAAGACAGAGAAAAGGACGTTCAAAACCATTGGATTTCTACACAGGACCTATGAATGGGGTATTTGTTGGAGTTGGATTTTAATCAGATGGTGATGAAGGTACTCGAAATTATAAAATTTACACATTGAAGAATCTTTACCAATTGGTGTGTTTGGCCAAAAGGAATCATGATACATTGGAGCTGACAATTGCTTCTCATGAGAATTGGGATCTGTCTTTTTTTTTTTTTTGGTAAATTATAGAATGACCCTTATACTATCTAACAATATACAGTCTCCCCCACCCCCCTTTCAACTATCAATAATACTATAGACCCCCTTTGATTCATACTGTTGATTTCAATAAGCACTTTGTCGTTAGTTGTTCGTTGTTGACCATTAGTCAAAGGAATCACGTGACCTAAAGTTTTTTTCTAAAATCCAAAACTATCCTCATGGTACAGGGGACTGTTTTACCATGACAAAAGTGCTTTGACCTATATAAAGACAAAAATACCTCTATCCCCATAAAACTTAGAAAACTGTGCTATCTTCTAGAATATACTTATCCAACGGTCCGAAATGAGCACATACAAGACCCAATTAAGACCATTCATATTATGAACTCAGTAGCCAACCATTAGATTGAAATTACTTCGGAGCTATACTCATCAAGCGGTGCAAAGACAAATTTTTGGTGCTTTTGGCGCATATGGAGAAAATGGCCCTGAGATGGACATGTGGCGGTTGCGATGACTCACCCTTCTCCAGAGTCTTTGTCACCCACTATAACCCACCCTTCTCCAATGTCTTCATCAGCCGAGTCATCCCATCCAAACCCACCCAACGCTACACCCCATTTCTTCTAAAAATAAGAGATCAAAGATAACAACAAAAAAAGCAGAAAAAGTTGAAACAATCAAAAAAAAATCAAAGAACTCAGAAGAAGAAATCTATTCCTACATGCCTCGTAATGTATCCATTAAACACCATAAGAAAAAAAAATCTTTTTAAAACGGTGATCAAGAAAGTTGTACAAGAAAGGGGAAATTAAAGGGAGAAATTGAGAGTGGAAGGAGATCATCTTCTTTCCTTTTTGAATGTGATGTTTCTCTGATCCGATCACCTTGCTTGACCAAAAAAGGTTCGATTCTTCCAAATTTATAATAGAAATTGATGATTCCGAAAACTCAGTTCACCTAGATGGTTCTCTGGTCGCCCTTGATCTAGAATCTCAAGCATGGATCTCACCTACACAAAGACAACGAATGGCATCGGTGTGGTGCCAGCTTACACCCCTCCGACGCTCAAGTCAAAGATCGGAGATTAAAGAATTCTAGTATTCCCTTACTGGGAAGTGATTGTACTTACCTTCTTCTCCGGGAATTCTCTTCTTGATATGGGAGTTCTCTCCACGGTCCCCCCTCGTTGGTCAGGAATATTCTTAGTTAGTTAGAAGAACGTGGATGAGTAGTACACGTGTCGGCGTCGGACTGGTTATCGCCCTACATCCTGTAACCGTTTTTTCTTCATGGTTACAATCGACTCAACCATTATAGTTTAGTGAAATAACTATCGACTCGGTAATTGCAAAGCAGTCATACCTCAGTTGCCTGCTCTGATGGATCGCTTATTCATGTTCCTTTGTTCATGAGTCGGTCGGCATCGGATGGATCGATCGATAGTCTGTACTATTGTGTTATTGATGGGTTGGTCAGAAGGTCATGTCACAGATAAGCCGCTCAACATACACAAATGACTATTTAAACCGTTGGTGGGTTGCTCAACGAATCGGTGGGAAACTAGTTGAACCAGGGTGATTCTCCTTGTCAATCAGCTTAGTCAACCTAGGCCCAAATTCCTCATCATCATCTACCCCCCATTCCTTTTGTCTGTTAGCTCGAACAGACATAGGAAATCTGAAAAGCCATTTGAGTCGATTGATGTGCTGATCTTTTGCCTTCGTTCTTTTTTAGCTCGACACTATTAATGATGATAAAATGTTTGAGTTGGTAGCCATTTTTCCTCAAACCGCCCCTTTATCCAATGGTTGGGGATGATTTAGACGATCCGATGGTTAAGGGTTACCAGAGGATCCTATAAATGGACGTCATTTCCTCTTTTTGAATGTTCTACCTCGCTGTGATTTTCTTTCGATGTCGTGTTTGGGTAATTTGCTATGTTCATGCTTACATCGTGCTCAAGAATTCATCAATCGGAAAAGTCATCGAAAGGTATTTTCCATTTTACCATTTCCTTTCTCTGGTTTTCATTTCTTCTTTGTCTTGTTCCAGTACCGTCACTCTTCCCTCAAGTTGTCTTCCTGTGTTTTTTCCTTTGCATCAATTGCATTTCCCTTCACTTGTATGTCCCTGTCCCTAGGACTCCACCTTGGATCTTAGTGAGGCTCCTTTCAGTTTCCACTTAGTCCGTCTTTGTTTTTTCGTTCATACCCAGTAGTGTCTCCCCGATCTGAGCGTTATGGGATTCAAGTCTTCCATTTTAAATAGTATTTTGAACCAAATCTTAGAAGTGATAGGCCCTTCAGTCAATGTAGTATACACTCTCAGTCAGATGAGTAACTCGACCGATTCTTCTAATTCCATTATGGCTCTTGACAAGAATTTGGTTAGAGAGGACTCACTTGACTCAGCCCAACCCTCAGTGCCTGTTAGGTGGGGTGGTTTTGCTGACACTCCATATGCTGCCGAGCATGTTCTTTCGACTCTGTCGAAGTCTCGGTTAGAGGATTTTTGTAATATCTACCAAATTCCAGAGTCGGTTAGTCTGAGGGTCCCCGCCTTTAATGAGTAGGCCTCCTCTTATATTTCGAACGAAGTTGTTATTTTTTAACAGACTCTAGAGGATGGTCTACGGTTCCCTATTTCGTTGTTTGTCCGTCAACTCCTCACTTACCTTCGCCTAGCTCCGAGATAAATCATGCCCAAAGGATAGAGGATTTGGATCCCCTGCATGGTGTTATGGTCTGCATGTAATGCCTATCAGAATCATCTCACCATTCTTGAGTTTCTCTACTACTACAAAGCGGTGGAGATGCATTCGGGGTGGTGGTATTTCACTACCCAGGTCCCTGAGCGAACGTTAATCATGGGCCTTCCAACTTCAAACAGAGGTTGGAAAAAAAAGTTCTTCTTCACGTCTGAGGACGGGTTGGAGTCTTTCCTATGGAAGCCGCCCATTGATCGAGTCTGCACAATCCCTAAGATATGAGGAGGGCAACGTAGAGAAGGTAACCTTCGGTAACCATAGTTTACCTTACTCCTTTTCCATTTAGTCGGTCTAATCCTTTTTATTTTTGTAGCATTGGCCGAGGACCCATTGTTTGAAGCTCAACTAACAAGTTGAGCTTTTGCGCACCTGGTTCGGGACTACTCTCTGCTAGTAAATCCTGAGTTACTTTCTTCATACCTTTTTAGCCCTAAAATTCCTTCGTTTAGGTTGTCAGCCTTATCGATAGGCCAAGCGTCTGAGTCTGCCCTTTTACCGGTCGCTAAGCATCTGGGTCGTCCCTTTTACCAGCTAGTCCTTCAAATCATCATTAATCCATCTTTGCAAATATTTCATTGCCCTTTGATTTATTTTCATATATTTTAATCACTTGTTCTCTTTTTACAGATATGTCTGTCGTACCATCCAAATCTTCCTTGATGAGAGTCGCCTCAAAGGCGGCTACTGGGATCTCGCGCAAGAAGCCGAAGCTCTCCCATAATCACTCAGCAGAGATGGACCACCTCATCCCAACTCCTTCAACGGTCGCCCCCTCAGTCATCTTGCCCCCTCCCTCCATCGTCGACCTAGAAGTGGCTGGAGACTACTCCAAAGTTCAACGAGTGCATTGACGACCTTCCTGCCTATTTCCTAAGGGGGCCTTCCAAGGGGAAGGAGAAGTCTTCCCCATCTTTGCTAGTAAGTGAAGAAGAGGCCATTGCTCACCTTCGGTCGATTATCTCTGACCAAGACATGGGGAACTTTTGGGGCAACAACACGAACACCCTAACAAGAAGCACCTTCTTTGACCTCGGAAAGGTAGAATGTTTTTCCTTTGTGAACTTGATTACCTTATTCTATAATCCGTCACTAAGAATACCCTTGTTTTAGGCGTTGACGAAAGTGGAGGTTCTCTTAAATCGTCAGCTCGCTACTGATGCTTATATCGTCGAGCTTAGAAAGAAATTGACCGAGGTCGATTCTGAGCTATTGGCATTGAGGCATAAGCTAACCAAGACTAAAGAGACGCTCAAGGGAAATGAGGCTACGTTGGAGGGGGTCCGGGACCATCTTGAGGGGGAAAAGGTGAGTGTGACTGTGTTACAGACCTCTCTGGACAAGGTGAAGTCTCAATGGGAAGTGGAGAAGGAGAAACCATCCTAGGAAGCGGTCAAGGCCTTCAACGAGGAGACCACAGAGTTCTTCATCAGTGATTTCAAGGCCCTTCATCAGTGGGCTCTGAGGGCTTACCCCAACCTCGACATTTCCATGTTCAGAGCCAATGTTGAGCCAAACTCTATTGTGCCTGAGCCAGATAGGGAAGTCGAGGCAGAGCTAGAGAGGGATGATGCAACCTCTTAAAGTTGCCTTTTTCTTTTCTTTCTTTTTTTATCGACCAAGAGTTCCTTCTTCTGTTTTTCTTGTATTTTAAAAAATTTTAATAGAATTCTCTTTTATCCAGTTATGGTATGATGTTATTAGGTAGATCGCACATTTCATTAAGTGGTTTGTTTTAGTTGAGTACCTTTGTAGGATGCTATGGACATTAGTTGTAGATCATGGTGATAGACTGAGAGTTGTTAATTATAGGACGAAGTAGACCGAGGGTCATTTCACTAGACTCGGTCCCTTTTAGGATTCCTCTCGGGATTTAAGTTACACTAATGTAATAGGCTGAGGGTCATTTTACTGGACTTAGTCCATTCCTCTGACACCGCTTGGGAATTAGGTTGTAGACCGCTGTAATAGACCGATGGTCATTTTACTAGACTCAGTCCATTCTTCTGACACCGCTCAGGACTTAGGTTGTAAATCGTTGTAGTAGATTAAATGTCATTTTACTGGACTTAGTCCATTCTTCTGACACTGCTCGGGACTTAGGTTATAAACTGTTGTAGTAGATTGAGGGTCATTTAAATAGACTTAGTCCATTTTTCTGACGCTGCTCAGGACTTAGTTGTGGACCGTTGTAGTAGACCAAGGGTTATTTTACTACACTTAGTCCATTCTTCTGATACTGGTCAGGACTTAGGTTATAGACCGTTGCAGTAAACCGAGGGTCATTTTATTGGACTTAGTCCATTTCTCCAACACCGCTTAGGACTTTAGTAGTAGACCATTGTAGTAGACAAAGGGTCATTTTACTAGACTTAGTCCATTCTTCCAACACTGCTCGAGACTTAGGTGGTAAACCGTTGCAGTAGATCGAGGGTCATTTTACTAGACATAGTCCATTTTTTTATGCCACTATGGACTTTAGTTATAGACTATTGTAGTAGACCAAGGGTCATTTTACTGGACTTAATCCATTTTTTGACACCGCTCGGGACTTAGGTTGTTTGCAGTAGACCGAGGGTTATTTTACTAGACTTAGTTCATTCTTTCAACACCGCTTGGGACTTGAGTTGTAGACTGTTGTAATAGACCAAGAGTCATTTTACTGGACTTAGTCCATTTTTTTAATGCCGCTTGGGAATTTAGTTGTAGACCATTGAAGTAGATCGAGGGTCGTTTTACTGGACTTAGTTCATTCTCTCGACACCGCTCGAGACTTAGGTTGTAGACCGTTGCAGTAGATTAAGGGTTATTTTACTAGACTTAATCCATTTTTTTACACCGCTCAGGACTTTAGTTGTAGGCTATTGCGCCACACAAGATAGCAGACAAATTTCATTATCATGAGTAGAAAATTACATGACTATTGATAATAACTTTTTAGGTGTTCAATGTTCCATGGTCGGGGTAGGGGCTTTCCTTCCATGGATTCTAGGTAGTAAGTGTCTTTTCGTGTAATCCGGGTTACTCGGTAGGGCCCTTCCTAATTGGGTCCCAACTTACCATCTCTAGGGACTTGTGTTGCTATGCTCACCTTTCGGAGAACAAGGTCCTAATTCTAGAAACCCCTCGGACATACTCGGGCATTGTGATATTTCCTCATTCTCTGTTGATACGCTACCATCCGGAGGGAGGCTTCATCTATCTTTTCTTCCAACAAGTCTAGGTTCAAACATAGCTCTTTCTCTGCCCTTTCGGTTTGTGGTTCCTAAATCCTCAGACTCGCCATCCCAATTTCCATGGGTATTTTTGCTTCACAACCAAAAGCCAAGGCATAAGGGGTCTCCCCTGTGGGACTTCTCAGGGTAGTTATATAGGCCCAGAGGACCCCTAACAGCTCATCAGCCCACTGTCCCTTCAATGCCTCTAACCTGGTCTTGATAATCTTTAGTATAGTCCTGATGGTGACCTCTACCTGTCCGTTGGCTTGAGAATGTGCTAGGGAGGAGAAGTGGTTCTTGATTCCCAGCTGAGAGCAAAACTAGCGGAAATGCCTGCTGTTGAACTGCTTCCCATTATTAGTAATGATAGCCTGTGGTATTCCAAATTAGCATATTATAGACTTCTAGACGAAGTCACGTATGTTGTGTTTGATTATCGTCGCTAGCACCTCGGCTTCAACCCATTTGGTAAAGTAGTTGACAGCCACTACAAGGAATTTCCTTTGTCTTTTTGTCAGGGGAAGGGGTCCCACAATGTCTATTCTCCATTGAGCAAAGGGCCATGGTCCCATGATGGGTGCAAGATCTTCTGCAGGATGTCTGGGAATATTGGCAACCCTTTGGAAATTATCGCACATTTGGACAAGACTCGTTGAGTCATCCTACATTGTTGGCCAGTAATACCCTACTCTGACCAACTTATGGACGAGTGACCAATTGCCTGAATGGCTACCGCATATTCCTTCATGGATCTCCTTCATGACGTAATCGACCTCAGCTGATGACAAACATCTTAGGTAATGGCATGGTGAAACTCCGTTTGTAGAGAATGTCAATAATCAAAGTATATCGGCTGACTCGAAGTTTGAGTTTTCTAGCTTCACCTCGGTTTAACGGCAGACTTCTTGTTTTGAGAAACTGCGTGATGGGGGTTCTCCAGTCATCTTCAAGCTCATTCATGCACACAAGGAGGCTCAACTCATCTTCCATGCTAGGTCGCGTAGGGTGGCTTACTGGTAATTGGTTCCTTATAATACACTTGTCATTAGATGCTAGTCATGCCAGTCGGTCTGCATGCTCGTTCTGACTTCTGGGATATATTGAACCTTGACAACCTCAAAGTGGGTTATAAGTTCAGTGACCATAGTCAAGTATTTTTTTCATTCAGTCCTCCTTGGCCTCGTACTCACCAGTCACCTATCCCTCGACAAGCTTAGAGTCAGTATAAGCGACAATGCGCACAACCCCTAATTCTTTTGATAGATTCAATCCAGCTATCAGTGCTTCGTATTATGCTTCATTGTTCATTGCGTTGAACCCTAGCCGGATTGCATACTTGATTTCTAATCCCTCGGGTGTAGTTAGTAGAAGCCCCGTACCATTGGATGAGACAATGGATGATCCATCCACGTGGAGGGTTCATTCTGATTCAGAGGGGCTTCTCTCGTCTATCTCTACAGGAGTTAGCTTTGCCAAGAAGTCTGCTAAGACTTACCCCTTTATTGCAGTCCTCGGTTGGTAGTTAACATCGAATTCATCCAGTTCTATCGCTCACTTCACCAACCTGCCAGACACTTTCAGTTTCTACAGCACTGCTCTTAGAGGTTGGTTTATCAGTATTATAATTGGATGGGCCTGGAAGTAAGGCCTGAGCCTCCGTGCGGTTATTATAAGCATGAATGCTAGTTTCTCCAGAGGTAGATATCTCAACTCTGTACCATGGAGTGCTCTGTTGATGTAGTACATTGGAACCTGATTATGCTTATCCCTGACTAGAAGTGAGCTTACATACACCTCAAACACTGCCAGATATAAATATAGGTCTTCTCCTTATGTCATTCAAACGAGGGTTGGTAAGCTGAAATTCCCGAAATGGATCCTAGAGGGGGTGAATAGGATCTTTATAAAATATTTAAAAATTCTTTTAAATAAATTATTCTTTTAAAATAATTTATTCA
>JAOXJP010230746.1:0-10742 GCA_025762735.1 Platanus orientalis
TCTTCTTATTGTAACTCTATATATAGGTGTTGTAATCTCCATTGAGACACAATGAATAAGAATCTCTTCTCTTTCTCCTTGGTTTTTTCTCTTCGGGGTTTTTCACGTATCTCACTGTGTTCCTTTGCTTATTTCTTTATGGTATCAGAGCATGATTATTTTTTTATCCAATTTGTCATTGAGAAAGAAGGGGCAAAGGTGTTACCAATTTTTTTGCATACCCTTCATTCAAAGTGGATTATCTCCCAAAATCTCTCTTCCAATAATACATGTCACTCACTCAATGCATTCCATTTTGCACAGTTCTCATAAGAGATTAGGAGTCATGCATGAACCGTTGAATCTTTTCCCTTGTTCGAGTAGAAACAGTCTGCACCTAACAACTCTCTCTCTCTCTCTCTCTCTCTCTCTCTTAAAAGCACCTAACAACACTCTGTAGGAGACTATGGATCCTAGGGCCGGGTGGCAATTCATGTTGGTAGGTCATGTTTTTGTTGTGTCGAGTTAAGGGTATACAATTATATGGTCAACTCAAATATGACTCATTTATTAAGCAAGAAAATCCTCTACATCGAGAGCGAGGTGCACCCTCTCATAAAGGTGTGGACCCACACCTAGTTGTGAGAGGGTGCACCCTACGCCCAGTGCAAAGGATCAAGCCCCAAATTTTAACTATGTCAAAGCCCTCAACCGTAACACAACACGTTTATTAAATGAGTAATAGGACATGACCCAGATAACCCATTCAATAAACAGGTCATGTTGGGTTGACATGAACACAACCCAATTCAACCTGTTCAATAAAGAGGTCATGTTGGTTTGACCCCAAAATTGACCTTGTATGTGATCTTTTGGCCTTGAGGCTTCTTCATATATGTGCATTTACTTATATAACTTTTAATATTTTTAATTCTTTATGTAAAATACAAATTTAGATTAGGTAAAAATGTCATTTAATTATACGGGTTAAACAGGTCAGGTCCACCCAGCATGAATGATTAACCCGGTTAATTTGGATTAATTATGAATAAAACAGAATAACACAAATGTTACCCATTTATTAATCGTGCTTAAGCAGTTGTTTTGACCCGACCACAATTACATTAAACCTAATCCACTAATTTTGTGTTAGTTTCGCATGTTGTGTTAAACATCACCAACTGTGATGAACCCACAAAATCATAAAAGATGCAAACTTGCTAAGTTGGTAAAGTCTGTAGGTGTTGTACCACAGATTTGGGTTCAAAACCTGTCTTTACCTATATTTACCATTCAAAAACAAAGAGGATAAAAAACGCTTACCTTTACGAACGTTAACCACTGCTTCTTGTCAGGTGGCGGGCACATCAGCACCAAAAGTGAATAGGCACCCCCCAAAAAAGTGAAAATCACTCTTCAATGCTGATGTGTCCACTCCTTGACAGGGTGCGGCGGTGAGCCTTAGTCAAGGGAAGCGTTCATAAACCGATCCCTTCAAAAAAATTAAAAAATCATAGAACTTCTACAAAGTCATCCTGGTACTTCTTTCTCGTTACAGTTAAAGCGCTACAGAAAATCCGCTTTATTTCTTCTAGTGTTTGAGATCCATCGGATCATTTGATGTGATTGGCCCTCTATTCTTTCTTTCCCTTCCCCTACTTTTTGTTTTTGTTTTTGGACCGCCCTTTTCCTACTTTTCATTTTATCAACTTTAACGTGGCATTCAAGCTTTTCCCACTATTCTTTTCTTTCTCCTAGCTAAAAGAACCAGTATTCCACACCAGAAGTCCCTTCGCCCACCCGCCACCTTCCCTCTCCTCTACATAAACACCTTCCATAAACCTCATTCACAATTCTCCCGGAATACCCCTCTCATTCCTCGCCGGAAAATGTCATCCCACGGCGAGATCCCAATACAAACCACCCCCAAAAACCACCCTACAAAGCGTCGCCACTCCACACACTACTATGCCCACCGGGTCCGCTCGAGCCTAACCACCCGCATCTCCAAGGTTATTTGTTCCATCTTCTTGTGTCTTCTCCTCTTCTTAGGAGTCATCGCCTTCATCCTCTGGCTTACCCTGCGCCCACACCGACCCAGGTTCCACGTTAGAAGCTTCTCCTTCCCTAGTCTAGCCCAAGATACCGGTTTTCAGAATGCTCAGTTATCGTTCAACGTATCGGATCGGAACCCGAACCAATATATCGGCATATATTACGATGCAATGGAAGGTTTGATCTATTATCGGGACCAACGTTTCGGTGCAAAGCCGTTGATGTTTCCGTCTTATCAGCCTTCGAAGAACACGACGTGGATTTTGGGAGAGATGAATGGGCCCGTTAATACTGAAAGGTGGAAGGAGTTGATGGAAGATCGGTCGGCGGGGACGGTGGTTTTCCGGTTGGAGGTGAAGTCGACGATACGGTTCAAGGTGTCGGTGTGGCAGAGTAAGCGCCATAGGATGCATACCAGTTGTCGAGTTGCGGTGGGGCAGGATGGTTTGATCTTGCCCACCTCTAAAGATAAGAGATGCCATGTTTATTTCAGCTAGTTTGGATACTTTGTTCTCATTTCTTTTCTTTTCTAGGTGGAGGCCATGTATTTAGTCTTATTTTCTAAGGGGGGAAAGGATGTTCTGTCCAGGATTTTTGGTGTCTAGGATGGTGTCCAGAACACCAGGGATCGTCATATGGAATAAAATGCATATTCTATGTTCAAAAATTGCATCACCCACCCATTTTATTCTATATGTCGACGTACGTCCCTGGTGTCCTCGATACCATCCGAACACCAAATCCTGGACTGAACATCCTTCCCCTTTCTTCTGGGGTTTGTGTTTTGCTGCCTTAGGAGGCTTGGCATTGATTGACACATGATGTGCTTTTGAATTCTGTGTCTCTTTTTCGATGCCTACTTTTTTAGACATTTTAAACCCCCAACACAACACGTGTCAGCTTATAATTCACCAGAGACACTAGACACTTTTTATCATTTTGGAACTAGCTAGTGTTGTCAATCAGGCTGGACCAAGAGGTCAATCTGAACCCAACCCTAAATACAATAATAGAACCCAAATTCAGCTTGAGGCCGAGACATTTAGCCCGAACTTAGTCCATTGTAAACAATGGGCTTTGGCCCGAGTTTGGGCTGCCCGAATCTAACAACTCACGGGCTGTGTAGTTTAGGCTGGGCTAAAGCTTATAAACTCGACCTGAACATTACTTTGAGCCTAAAATCACAACCTGGATTCGGCCCAGCCCGAACTCACACTTGTCCAACCAATTCAAAATTTTGACCAAACAAGTCAGTCTTTGGGCCAACCCAGCTCAATTGACAACTCGTTGCACATGGAGATGATTCAAACTCTTGCTGTTGTATCACACCTGAACATTTTTTATCGTTATAATGGTGCAATAATGTGCAAACCCACAATTAGGGATGGCAAAGAGATGGGTTAAATGGATGATATACGATGGCAGTGAGGAGGATTAAATAGGACACAAGATTGCCATACCCTTATGGAAGCATGATTGGTATACAAGGTTATAGGGTTTTGGATCAGATTTGGGTTTAGATGGTTAGTTGATACTTGATAGTTAACAAGAAGGATTTAGACTTGTTTATGGTACAAATCCAAATAGGCTTCCGTAACATGGCATGATACTCACATGGATAGAGCATTTTGCAACATCCACAAGGCTTTGAAAAAAATTAGGGTGCGTTTAGGAATTAGGATTCTTGGGGAATTAGAGGATGGAAATGGTTTTCTTGCTGTTTGGATGCATAAGAGGAAATGGAAATGAAGTACCAAATCCATACTGAAATGGAAAATTTAAACCCTTTTCCATATGAAATTCTTAGATGAGAGGTGTTATTTTGTAAAGCAAGAAAATCCTCTGTACCGAGAGCATCGTCAACCCCTCACAAGGGGTGTGGGGCCCCAACCCTCTGTGAGGGGACGAATGGTGCTCCCAGTGTAGAGGATCTGCCTCCTTTCATAAATTTCTCATTTTGAGACTAAGAAAGAAGTCCATGAACCTACCGATTCAACTTTTTGGTAGCTAGCTTGAGAAATGAACTTTGATGGATTAGCCGGTTCTACATTAATAGTGTATGAACCTAACTAATACACCAAAAGCCCTAGGATTGATGGAAACGCGTTAGGCCAGGCTCTTAACCTTTGTGATCACGTTGGCTTACTCGGTGGTGGCTCTCACTCTGGCCCTTTTCTACAGGTCGCCCCTTCTGTGACTTGAACTCAAAACGTGGTGTTGATTCTAATGCTAATTGTTATGAACCTAACCAATACATCAAAAGCCCTATAAGACTGATGGAAACACATTAAGTTAGGCTCTTAACCTTTGGGATCGTAACAAATAGCAATTTAATGGTTATTACTTAGGAAATCCTGATCTAGATTAGGTTATCTGAATCAAGAACAGTTGATCTTTTATCCCATGATTGTAGTGGTAAAGTGGAAGGTGGAGGCAAGGTTGAGGTGTCACCCAATTACTCTTAATCAATGAGAATGAGGAGGAAAATTTGTTTATCTGCAATTCCATGGACCTCAACAAATTGATTCAAACAGAACATTTCAATTCAATGGATTTTAGATTCCAATGTCAATTCCATATTCATGAATCCAAACACGGCTAGGTTTTAACAAGAAGGAAATTCACCTCATATAAATAATAGAATGTGTTTTTTGTAAAGGGAAAGGATCTGCTACACCCAAATTTATTTGTCCCCCCATGTCCCCACACCACAGGCAGATTTTTTATTTTATTTTATTTGGTGCCTGTTTTAAATAGGGAGAAAATATTCATTTGAATATTTTTATGGTTTTAACCCTATTTTTCCATTTGAAAACTGTTTTTACTGTTTCAACCCTATACATCTCACCTTTTGTATGTGGGGGATACGGTAGGACAGACAAATTGGATGTAGCCGATCCTTTTTCTTATGAAAAATGTTGTTGAGACTTCAGAGAGATAGTTTGTGACGGTGCCAACCCGAAGAAGAGGTTCAGATACTCTCCTGACCTAAAAGTCTTGTTTATCGCTGTCTGACAGATACTTCAAAAAATCAAATTGAGGTAGGCGCTTTTCACTTTTTGGAGGTATGTGTTGGCACGATAGTGCATGTAGGATGATAGACATGACTTTTTATTAGGGTCAGGAGAGGATCCGAGGGGTCCTCTATCGGTGTAAATCACTGTAAAGTTTCTCAAATGAACCAATATTTTTGCACACACACGCACCCTTCCAGCAACATTGTTAAAAAGGAAAACTTCAATTTTTCTCCAATCAACTTCTGTAAACGCGTTTTCTTTTTGTTATACTTTCCTTTTAAACTTTTTTTCTCATTTTTTAAAGTAGTATATCTTCACCTTTTTAATAGTTCCAAGGCTTTCCATAGTGTCCATGACACTAAAGCAACCTCAAGGAGCTCCATGGTAGTCTCAAGGACTATTATACAAACATAGTTTGCTCAAGCATTTCAATTGATCAGTATGCTGATAGGATGTTCTAAACCATCCGATCGACATGCTTAGAAGACCATTGCTCCCGGTTCATCGGATAATATTTGCCCTTCAATGAGTATCTTTCAAACTCTATCCGAGCGGATACATGCTTGCGAATACACAAAAATGTACATCAGACATCTATACAATCATAACTCTCTTCCTTAACATTCAAGCAGGACCCCAACTAAAGCAAAAAGGACTCATCTGTAAGGCACTTAGCCACCTCATTAACTGACTCAACAAACCTCATTTTCCCCAAAGAACCACACAAAATAGAGTATAAATGCATTGATTGATGTGGAGAACCTTGAAAACATTTGCTCTTCTAAGTCTAATCAATTTCTTCAAAATGCTTCCCCAGAGAGTCTCCTACCCTCTTCGTATCTGTTTGTTCCTTCTCCAAGTTATAATCGTCATAAGCTTTGCTTCCTTGGTAATATATGTAAGTTTACGTCCCAAAAGTCCCATCTACACAATCACATACGCCTACGTCGCTCCTGCCTTAGATGCCAAGAATACAACCTTTCATGGGAACGAAGGTAATCATAATCACAGTGTCTTCTTCGGCTTCGAAATCTCGAATCCTAACGAGAGGATAAGAATTTATTACGACTACATCAGATTAACTTTGTATTATGGTGATGCAGTAATTGGGGTGAGTTCTATAAAATCTTTTTATCAGGGTTACAAGAAGACCAGCCAGTATGAAGTAAGAGTGAGCCGTCAGCAAAAGTTTTGGAGAAAGGCAACCAAGGCCGTTTTGAATGGGACGATGGATTTCAGGGTGGGTTTGGTGACCACTGTTAGATATCAGATAGTTTGTTTCAAGACAAGGCATCACCGGTTGGATTTGCAAGCCCTTGTGCAGGTTGGCTTGGATGGGAAGATACATGGGGAGAAAAGCATAAAGCTAAATCAGATTTCACAAAGCAAAACTGAGATTTAGTTAGCCAATACATTTGTAATTTTTTTTTTTTTTTTTTATAGAAAAAAATAGGTTGACTGCTTCTTGGTGATAAGGTATAGAACTCGTTGAACAGATTACAGGAAACAAGAGAAAAACGGAAGAAGAATCGGGAGAGAGAGATTTTTGAGATAGAAGGTGAGAAAACTTAAAAGTCTCAGATCCGTCTAAGAGTCTTCCTCTTGTAATATTTTTAAGCACTGTTACAGCTGTATTCAGTTACATATTCCTTATCAAGATTCTAACTAATCTTATCTGTAAATTACACTACATAACTAACTGTGTTTCTACATCCTCTAACCGTGGTCCTCCCTTCTTATAACCGACTGTTCTTGATCAATATCTCTTCTATCCTCCCTCAAGTTCTGAAGTGGAAACACTCTGAACTTGTTTCGAAGTTGATGAAATTTGGAGCATGCTAATGATTTGGTAAGTATATCTGTCTGTTGCTCGTTTGTAGAGAGACATATAGGACCCTTAAAACATTTTGAAGCACCTTTTCTCAAATGAAATAGCAGTCCAGTTCAATAAGTTTCGTTCTGGCGTGGAAAACTGAGTGTGAAGCAAGCGAAATAGCTGACATATTGTCGCACCAGACAACTGGTTTTGTTAGTAGAGGAATTTTGAGTTCAGTAAGAACCATAGTAACCCAACAGACTTCAGCGGCTGTGAATGCTAGCGCCCGAAACTCCACTTCTGTGGATGATCTCGAGATGGTCGACTGCTTTTTAGAGCACCATATGATCGGATTAGGACCAAGATAAATACAAACTCCAGTAGTTGATTTTCAGTCGGTAGGGTCACCAGCCCAATCCGCATCCAAATAAGCATTAAGGACAAGTGGTCCAGACAAATATTGTAGTCCAAACAATAATGTACGTTTCAGGTATCTGAGTATTTGTTTTACAACCTAGTGAGTGAGTCATTACCCATACTTATAGGCTTGAGTAATGGTGTATCAAATGAGATCTCGCCTGTCTCTTTCCCCTATGTTCTTCGCCGTGTCTCCCCTTCGCCGTGTCTCCCCTTGTTCTTTCTGTCATTTTCTTAGTATGTCAAACCAGTTGTAGAGAATATTCTCTCATGATAACGGCTTTCATGTTGTACTTATCTCTAAGCAAAGAAGGCGAGGTCTTTATCTTTTTGTTTATCAAGGATTTCTAGATATAGGGTATCTCGAGGTTATGACTAGTCGTTTTGTGTTGAGTGGTCCAGAAAACATCCTAGGAATATTTCCGGATTATTCAGGGTGTCAAGTGCCGAAGGGTGGAGTAAGTAACTCAATGTTTTCAGGTTGTGCCTTGGTACCGAGTAGTCAGGTGTCTCACTGATGGCCTCGACATTTTTGAGGTCAGAGGATCCTCAAAAGTTCTTTAGGCCAGTCTCCCCGGGAATTCCTTAGGTAAATTCCTTTAGGATCGAGACTTTACTGGTTTATCGGGATCGGTTTATAGGGCCTCAGTATCTTTTCTCCATCAGTTGCCCCCCTCATTCCTGAGTACAAAGTTAAGTGGTTCGGGAATGCAAATTGTTTGTGACTTACTTTTCATTTTGGCATATGCGGTACGCCATTTTAGTTATCGATGCGACATCAACTTGGGATAGGTGTTAACGATGGTTTCGCATTTAATGAGATACGATAACCGAAGGGGCGAGCTGACACCGATTATGAGTCATGTCAAGCATCATGTCTCTTCGGATCCCTAGGTTATCGAAAGGTTGTATTTAAACCTCTTAAAGATTTTGAGATTCGTCTGTCACCTTGTTTTTCAAGTTGATTTTGTTATCCCGTAGATATGCGATGCGTAAGGTCGAGGATACTCGGGGTTGCCTATAAATACCTCTCTTGAAATAAGGCATGACTTTTCTATCTCTTGTACCTCTTATCCTTTTTTGGGTGATTTTTAGCAAATCTTCTGCTTCCTAGCATTTAGTTGTTGTTTTTTTGGCACCTGTTGCGCTTATGGGTTGTTATTCTTCATCATCTGTGGCGTCCTTCCTATTTATGAGCGCATGTTCCTCGTTCAGGTATTAGGCTTCTGTTTCGTAGTTTAAATCTCATTTTGCCGTGTTTTTCATTCTATCGTTTGTTAGATTCTACTGTGTTAGTTTGCCCATTTACTTCCCCCTCTTTCCGGAGTCTTTGTGTTTTGTCCTCTTCTTTTTTACTTTCCTATAAACCTCTACCATATGGTGTTCAGGGATACTGTTGACAGGATGGTTGACGAAACTGATGACCCATCGAAAGTCCGACAAAACCTTATTGAGCAAGGCACCGAGCTGGCTCCATCTAATGCTCAAGAGGCGGCGGGGGAGATTGCTCTTGAGCAAGATTTCACCACCACCGGTTATTCCTCTAATTTGGGGGAGCGAACCCTAACTCGCTTCTATTAGAATTTTTCTATTCTCGAGGGGGTTATTCTTTCTAGCCTCAAGGATACCCCCTGCCGCCAGCGTGGCACTATACAAGCAAGCCCTTCTGGTGAGTCTTTGGTTTTCGGTTTCCTCATTTTTTTAGGGAGTTGCTATTTTACCTTAGGTTGGCACTGGGACAACTGATGCCTAATGCTTGGAAGATAGCCATAGAATGCATGATCCTGTGGGAGTTAACGTTCAAGGGGATAACCCACCTTACTTTTAATAAGATTTTTCACTGCTATTACCCAAAGGAGTAGAAGCCAGGGTAGTTTTATTTCATTAGCCGGGACCCAACTACAACCCTAGTGACTAGGCTCCCGAACTCCAACAACAAGTGGAGGGGTCGATACTTTTTCATTTCCGACAAAGGTTGGGAGTACCCCCCGGGGGAGGTCCCCCTTGTATAATTCAACTGAGCCTAGGCATCGGCTATCAGCCTTGTAGGTGAGTCATGATTCACCATTTTTTTCAAGTCTCCCAATTTATTCTATCGTCTTATGCGTTTCCTTTTTTATGTCAGTTTCGGAGGTATACGGGTTATCCCCTGAGGAGGAGGCTTGCATTCGAGAGGTCATGAACTATTTGTCCCACGCCTTCCCCGACTTGGTTACCCCCGAGCACCTCCACCGGTGTGGGTTTGGTCTTAACCTAGGTAACTCACTCTTCTTTTTTTTCTTTTATTTATTTTATGCCCCCTTCTTCTTTTTTCTTTGATTAGTTTTTAACCTCAAGTTCGCTTTTTCATGCAGCAATGAGGATGAATAAGAAGTTTTTAGCTCAGGCTCGGGAGGCTAAGACAGTAAGCCCGGGAGGCTAGGGCAGCAGGCCAGACGGTGGTTGTGACCTCGAAGCGAAAATGGTACCTTATCCTCGGGGGGCCTTCTGAGGCTCAGGTCCCCAAGGTCACCCTTGAGGTGACACCAGCCCAGCCAGCACCATCCCTGGCTCCTGATGCCACTATTATAATCGTGGATTTAGAGGCAGAGATTGTCAGGTCTCCTTCAGCCCCAGCCACCGAGGGTGAAGTAGCAACTTCCCACGAAATTTCCCATGCCACCGAGGCCTCCCCTTTGTTGTCCTCAGTCGTGCCAACTCCAGTTCCCCGAGTAGCGCCATCTTCCAATGCAGCCAATATCTAAGAGCTCTCTTCCTCAGCCCCAAAGAGGGGTGAGTCTTCATTCGGGCCCTAATCTTGGCTGTTAAAGCCGAGCCCTAGGGGGACTATCTTTTGGGGGGGTTCCCCCTAAGGACCTCAAGTTCTTAAGGAAATCTCTCGGCCCCACCTCAGCTCTCCACCGAGAGATGATGAATTATGCTACCAAGGTAAAAAAATTTATCATTTAAAATTTTTTTATGCCTATATTGACTCACTTCTTCTTTGTATCTATCTTTCCAGACTGTGACGCTGATGGCAGCCTCTATCCAAAGGTATAAGTTTAGCGAACAAGTCTGAGGCAACTTCCAGAATCGCCTTGCCCAGCTCAAGAGTGAACTTAATGCTACCCGAGAGAGTGCCAAAGCTGAAATCTATGCCATCGAGGATAGGGTTAAATGGGCCGAGGGTTCCAGTGCCAGCATGGCCGCTCGGGTGTTACACCTAGACTAATGATCCAACTTAATAAACCAAAAATTCAGGGTAGCTTTACTTGCAAGTATACAAGTGTTGTAGTACTAAACAAGGTTGAGTCCACAGGGATTGACTTGTACAATAAAAATAAAGATTATAATAGAAGAGAAATAAAAAAGAAAAGAAAGAAAAGATATCAATGTTTCCATACCGTAGTATGGAGCAGAAATAATGTTAAAATATAAAAAATAAAATGGACCTAAGGCTTCAAGGATCCATTTAATAA
>JAOXJP010230747.1:0-10742 GCA_025762735.1 Platanus orientalis
TTTGATCCAAAATTTATGAAATTCGGACAATAAACCTTCAAGGACGTTAGAACCTACTGTAAAATTTTCAGAATTTTTTGATGCTTCAATAATAGTATTTTGATAATTTCGTGGGTCTGCCCCATAAATTCTAGAATTGCCCTTATGGACCTTTTCCAATGTAATTCCCTATTTTCTATAGCCTACCCGATAACCTATATTCCCCAAATCAAGAATCCTAATTTCAGACATATAATCTTTGCTTCTTGATCCCTTTTTTACCTCATAAATTGTTCATATTGTTATCATTGGTAATAGGGCCCAAATCGTTGGTATCCCTATATCATTAAGTTTTAGAATTCCTTTAGAAATTCCCTGCTGAAACATATATTATCTGTGCTTATTCTTGAACTGACATTACATTTAAAACTAGAATTCTGGGTACTTAAAACAGTTCAATCGCCCCCTATAAAATACCTTTTCTTCCTCTTTTTCTTTTTTGGGTCTTTCTCCCCTACAAGTCCCCTTTCTAATCCCTAATACTCCTCTTAATTCCTCTCATGTTTTCATCTAGTTTTTGATCAAGATATCCTTACTGTTATATGTTATCTTCCTCACATAACATTGCTGACTGGTAAATTTTATGTTTCATATACTTGTCAGAATAAGCTCACATGTACTATGGTGATCACTCTTACACCTACCTAGATACCTGTAAAATCTTGACTCGTTAGAAGGGGTATTCTGATAATTTTGTAGTTCTGCCAAAAAATTCCAGAAACCCTAAAATGGCCCCTTTCTCCTCTTCCTTCTTTACTAGTCTAAATCTCTTCTAATCATCCTAATATTCTTTGTTTATTAATTTCTCCTTTATCCTTAAAAATTTGTGATTACTTAGGTGTGTTCTAATTCAATTCTTGGTTTATTCTAATCTATCCGAAGCTTCTGCATCTTTTAATTGGGCCTACAAAAGCAAGATATACAAGCCTAGGCTGCCCCATATCAGTTTGGCCTCTAAATGTGTCATATCTTGTATCACTCATTTCTTGTATGAGATAAGGGAATTGTCTCTATCTTCAAGTATTTCTTTTGTATATGTTCTAAGGGAACAAAACACTTAGGCTGATAAATTGGTCAATTTGGGGGTGGGTTTGTCATCTAATTTATTGGTAGTGATTTTGCAGGATAGCTGTATGTTGTTTCTATATGTTGTTGTCGATTAGTATCTTGTAATCTTCCTTTCTTTCAATTAAATTGTTGTTAATTATCCAAAAATACTATGTGATTATGTTTAAGGGTAAGAACCATGAGGTCGTTCCACATCCTTCCCTCTTGAGTAGATGATCAAAACACTATGCATGCATATTTTTTGGACAATTTTTTTTTAGTAATTTGTTTTAAGTTGATAAATTTGTTTATTTATGCGGCAAGTTGGATATCAATCCATGTACATGCACCATAAGGGTTTATGAACATATCCAAAAGTGCGATATCAATGCTCTACACTGAATATTATAGATAGGATACCTTCGAGTGAGTAAATGGGTGTACTTGGCTACTTACCAAAAGAAAAATGGGTATAGTTGACTATTAGCTATCAAAACAAAGGTTGGGTAACATTTTCATTTTTATTTCATAAAATGATAAGTGAAGATTCTTTACTTTCCTATTATCATGATTTATAATAGAGTTTGAATTGCTGTTAGGGTAGTCTGAGGGATGGGGTGAATTTTTCTTGTATTGTGTGCTCTCTAAATAGCAGAAAACTTGTGCATTGCCTTTTCCATATGTTCTGGTTTTGTTTTTGGTGGTTGACTCGGGTTTTTGGAAATCATGGGTGCAGGAAGCCATGTTGAAGGCTGAACTGCGGAACATGGAACGAATGCAGAAGAGGGAAGGGGTGGATATGACATATCTGAAAAATGTTATTTTAAAACTTCTCGAAACAGGTATACATGGAAAAGTTTACAAACTGTAACAATACAATCTTGGAAGCATGTTATTGTTTATGTTTCCTCATGGTGACCTAGGAAGAGTTTACTACAATTAATTCTGTATACAGGTGAAGTGGAGGCTCTGCTACCCGTGGTAGGAATGCTACTTCAGTTTAGCCCTGAAGAGGTGAAATTGACATATCTTTTTTTTAACCTTTTTTCTCATAATTATTAAAAAAAAATTGAAGGCAAGCTTTTGGTACTGCAAACTCTTATGACCCTAATTGAGTAACCATAGTGTGAGGCTTATACACAAGCAATTGATAGTGATGGATGTGCAACACCCCACTACTGTGGCATAATACCCAGCAACAGATGCTCAAGATTGGAATGATCTTGTCACCCTTATAGTTAGAACTTGTATTTGTGTTTGGAGCAGTCAGTAAATAACCGTGACTGCATTATGGATTTCCATACTTTAGTCCCTATTTTCTATAGCACAATGAGCCATCTCATCGATCCAAGCTGTCCAATCAATAGGCCTGATCTTGGACTGCCAATTCCAATCATCTGCTACATCACATTCGTATGTGTGATTGGTGACAAATCAGCTATTGCAACCTTCCATAAAAATGTAATCCATGAGATGGCTCTTGGGCTATATGCCCAAATGCATAGCCAGCCTGTTGATTGTTTCCACAGATTAGACAGAAGATTGGTAGAGGTGGGGAGTTTTCATGAACCACTGCACTGATAAAATACTGGGTCTCGGTAGTCCTCCTGTTAGTCATCCATCCCTCATTTATGCAATGACTCCTGCAGATCCAGAAGTGCCAACAGGCGTACCGTGCCTCTACTGATGTTCCACCAAGCCCTGCAAGTGATACTTCAGTATCTGGTCATTCTCTTTTCTCAAGATTCTCATTTTCATAGCAGCGGGAGGATTATATTGATTTTTTTTGCTTGGAGATTACACTATATCATTCAAGATGCAGGCATATCACCACCTACCAATTGAAAAGCAAAGGTGTGTGCTCACATTACAACTTATTTGAAGAAGATTCCAATTCTTACCTTCAAATTCTGGTATGATGATGGGTGCTGTTTTTTTTTTTTTTTTTTTGTAATATTAGGCTGAATTTTTACAAAGCACAGATTAGATATTGTAAAGAACTATTAGAGAACTAGATATTGTAACTTCAGGCAGAAGAAGGGAAAAAGTAAACACGAGTGCAAATTCTTTTGTTCCCTCTCCCTCCTCCCCCTCCCCCCACTCTCGCCACAACAATATTAATCATTGTATTAAGCTTTGCAGTTTTGTGTTTTGAGTTTCACTTTTAGAATTTGCTACCAAGAGTTTGCTTAATATATGCGATGTATATGTTATGAACCCGGATTACAGTATTCCATTCCCCGACTCTAATTTCATTGAGCCAAACAGCCTCAAGTTCATGGAATGGACCCACCTGTCATATATTAATCATGAGGTGATATATTCCACCATTGTACATCGTTCATCTACTAGAATGGAATATCTTCAATACGATAATTCTATAAGCAAAAGGTACACCTTAAATTTACACCATTGGATATCTATCTATTTATTTATTTTTATAATTTTTCTTTTCATGTTTTCGAACTGTTTAACAGAACAGAGTAAATTAACGGTAGTAATCCACCAGGCCCATTGGTCGTAGTTGATTCTTCTTATGGAACCCACATTTCTTATAGAGTTTACGCTGTAGATAGTTACCCTCTCTTTCATTGTGTGCCCGAACTATGATCCAGAAATTATGTGGCAGTGGACACTAATGATGCAGAGGCCCATGAAATCAAAATGTTCAATCAGTGGTGGTCATTGCCTCTATTATGAACCCTAATCCAAAAATCACACCTATCAGACCATCCTTTAATGGACCGACTTAAAATTAGGTTTCTGGTCAACACATGGTTTTTATTTGTGAGGGTCATGATTGCTGGAAAACTGAACTGACAATGCAAGAAAGAAAATTTCAGTGGTAGACATGTGACAAAAAAAATCTAACAAAAGTGAAGGTGAAGTTGGTGCTTTTAATCTTTTTGCCATGTATCGATCACAAAAATTTGCGTTAACTGTAACAGAAGTTAAACAATCTGGAGAGGATCTGGACCGAAGCAAGAACGAGTTAAGCCAACAAGTACCGGATTGAATTGGAGTTAGGTGTCCATGGCACCTCTGTTGGCCAGGGTTGGGGGAACCGATCGATAACCAGGTCAGGTTCAAGTTTATGCATTTGCACCCAATTAAGTATTAGACATTCCATTATCAGATGACTGACAAATGGGGAAATGGCAGGTGAGGTATAGAAAGCGAGATGAACAAATATGTGATTACATAAAGTTACATGAAGTAATGAGACTAAACAAGGGTCATTGCTTTTTTAATCAAGTCGTCTAGCACGATACTGTGAACATAATGGAGATTCTAGATATAGTAGTTGAATTGACGACTGAAAAGAACTCCACATGTATTGCCTGGCATCCAGACTAAGCTCTAAACCTAAGCTGCTTATTTTGGGAAGGGTGGGTTGGTGGTCAAGCTCGTTGAAGAATTGCTAAAACCAGTACCACTTAACATGGGACAACGTCTATGTTTCCCTTGCCTGTTCTTAATTGCAAATTCTGCATGCATCATATTTTGTAGGTAATATTACCATGGACTGCTTTTCTACAAAGGCGTTGATACACTCAGTTTGGGAATGAGTTGAAACCGCATTGCTTTAGGTTTGTGATGATACGACCAAAGTGCTCTAATCTTCATTCTTTCATACTGTAAGATTGAAGGAAAGCATAGAAGGTGAGGGCATTATAATCTCTGTTACAAATGAGGAAGTTGCAAGTTTTTTTTTCATCTTTCAAGGTAATGGGTCCACTTGCACAACGTGGCAGCTACTGGTTTTTGTCCTTGTTTTGGATTGGTAAATGTACATACATGCTCTCGTGTTCAGGTCCAATCAATTTCAGCTTTATCCCACTAGTATTTCAGCAGCGAGAGGCTCCTGTGGAATCAGTAGCTTGCTCATTCTATTAGTAAATAAGGATACATAGACAAAACACTTGGTAGTCCAAGCAAATTTAGACAGAATGCCAGTACAGTCTAGGAGCATCCAAGAGGATAATTGACAGCTGAAAATCAGATTACATCAACTAAGAAGAAACCATTTACTTACACCACCTTTTTTGGTTATCAATGGCAGCAATCCTTTCGATAAGAAATTGCCTAAGCTGTTTATAGTAAAAAAATCCCATTATAATGAGGTGGCCAGAACTTTTTTCCAAGGATAGATTACCTCCGTACTGGTGGTACAACACCCCTACCGGGCGGTGCACCCCGTCCAGCAGCTTGAGCCTGCATAGAAATAAACATATCACAATGTTACAATCAATCAACTGTATATACACTCCTTTCAATATATAAACAATGCTAATTATAGTTGTTGAGTCCTGATGAATGTGTACACTCGTTAACCAAATACCCACAAACCACAAGCAGCATAGTGAATTATGCATAACCAAAGTAGGCAAATATTTACCTTCAATTTACAAAAGAATTGGCAGATTGCAAATTGTATAAATTGAACCAAATAGCAAATTATGTTCATATGGTATGTCCGCTAAGGATTCCCACTGTTGGATGGTTTTGGGACCTGTGGTGTGAATCCCTACATCCAACAGCATAGACCTAAGAGGAACATATTCCTCAGGAGACCCAGCATAGCTCAACTAACAAATATTTAAATAGAAAGCAGAACATACTCTGGCCCGCATTGCAACGGCACGACCACGACCAACTCCAAGAGATGAACCCTTTCCCTGTAAAAAAAAAACAAGAGAGACAATTCTGCAGATTAGAACAACTTAGAACATAAGAAACATAAGAGAAAGTTTGCACATGTATGACATAAATACCTTGATTCTTGCATCCAGGCGCTTAAACATTGGAGCATTCTTCAGCATGTCTGGAATGACCATAAACCTGAGGCAATTTCTCATTTACATTATGGTACAGTTGCAGGTAAATCACTAATAAATAAATATTCACATAAAATTAATGAAGTTACCTGACTTTGCTACCTCGGATGAATACATGCTCAAGCTGTGAAACTTTCCCATCCTATAGACAAAATACAAATGAGAATTGTTATAAATGAAATGAAGAATAACTGCATACCCCATGACAAGAGTACCCCTTTAAATATAAAACTTAAGACGTGTTATCAGTGTACCCTTTTCTCCTGTGTGTGTGTATGGTTTAAGTGGTGTTATCCAGGTATTTCTCACGTTTTGTTGAAGAAATAGGTGTAAATATTAGAATTTAATGCTTTCACTTGAACAATTTTCATATAAATGTATGACAAAGGTCTTGAAGAAAGTGCCATTAATTTGAAACAATAGACAAATGTATTAATTTATTTTGAAAAAGATGATTCATAAAGTAGAAAGAAATGAAACAGAAACAGAGACAAACAACATGATGTTCACCAGGGGAGGTGAAACAGTGAGAAGGAAAAGAGAAAATAAAACGAAGTAAAAAGCTAAAAAAACAAGGAGGCCCCAACTAAACCCAACGGAAGAAACAAAGACAGCTCAAATCCAATAGAGAATTCCAAAGGAAATCATTGAAGTCGGAGCCACTGCATTTATGCATCTGCCCTATGCCCTCCAAAAAGGACAATTATGATACCCAGTCACAGAAAAGAGAAAAGTAACTTATGAGGGTAACAGTTTGCTTTAGATGTTCGAGGTTTTCCAAGGGTTTATATCATGTATTTTTTTTTTTCATTAGTGAAGAAATTTTATTAAAAAGAAACCCCAAAGAGAACAATTACAACAACAAAAGCAAAATCAGCTAAGAACAACCCGTAAAAAGCAAAGTACACAGATTCCTCATCATTATAACAGCAACCAAAATTGGAAATTGGTAATCTGCGCTTTTTCAAATTGTCCACAGTTAATATTTTGTCCAACACTGCCATCCACAAGAAGCACTGAACTTTGGAGGGGACTGACTTGAGCCAAATAACCTTCCAAGGCAGGTTGCTATAACGGAAAATCATAAAACTTGAAACAGGACTTAACTGATAAAGATCCCTGTTTTCCATCCTCAACCAAATCCTATCCTCCTGATCCCGAATTATTCTACAGCTACCCAACCTCCCATCAACTTCATCAAGGGGTTCAGCTCCCAGTCATTTACATCCTTTCTCGGCAACAGCCGCCACACAAGCTCCCCCAGATTTCATTCGATGTAATCTGCTCTGGCCGCCTTTTTATCTACCACTCAGCTTTCAGACTAGAATTCCCGCACCACTAATTTTCCCAAAACTGAGTGCTCATAACGTACTCAGAAACGTTAAATCTCTCTCTCTCTCTCACACACACACACACACACACACACACACAAACACAAACACACACACTCCATCCCCCTGTTTGTAAAGTTACCACCCTCATTATCAAAAGATTCAAAACAAAAACATAAAATATAAAGCCTATTGCACCTCTACAACTTGGGTAAAACCTACAGGTATTATTATTTGGCAAAAAAGTTTCAACAACCATGTGAATGCCACATTTTTGCCAAGGGAAAGAATCTTCTACTCCCAAATTTGTCTGTCTCCTTGTGTTCCCACACCACAGGCATATGTGATGTTTTTTTGAATTTGGTTCCTGTTTTTAGGTACCTTCTTTTTCATTTGAACAATTTTTTTACGGTTTTAACCCTACACACCTTTTTTTTGGGTACCTAATTTTTCCATTTGTAAACTGTTTTTATGGTTTTAACCATATACACCCTCACCCTTTGTGTATGGAGACATAGGGGGACAGACAAGATTTGGAAGTAGAAGATCCTTCCCCTTTTCCCAATATACATTTAAAAAAAAAGGTGCAAAGAAGTTCAGTGATATCAACTATTTTTTAGGATTAAGAAAGATGTAAAGATGTAAAGTTTACAGTTTTGCAGCAATCCTTAGAAAAACCATATCACAGAAAGATGTATTAATACCAATTTTCTTTTGAATAATACGCAAGTATGGTGATTTAGTGTGTTGGTACTTGGTAAGTGGTGAGGACAACTTTTGAAACCAGGTAATGTTATCAACACAAGCACCTTTACCAGGTACAAACTTCAATATGACATCCTCTACTTTACCACCTTATAACAGTTGCTTGATAGATTCTAGGTATTAATTGGGTTTGGGGTATATCAGTGCTCAAGACAGTAAATGCACTTTTTTTTTGATAAAGAATATATTTTAGTTTAAGAAAGGAAAAAGGAGGGAATGCATGCAGAATACAAACCCATCTCACAGAAATATGTGTTAATACCAATTTTCTATTGAGTAGGCAAGCATGGTAATTATGATATAGCACAAAGCTCTGATACCAAAATTGATGCAGCACAATGCTAGGGATACCAATTAGGTGTGGTAGAATAGACCAAAATAATGCAGAAGCAAGAATATAATTAAACAGTCCGAAATTTGATTCTTTAAACATTTTAAGTAGCCAAAATGTAGAGAAAATATAAGAATTGAAGGGGAAAATTAGAGAGAGAGAGAATTAGAAGAGATTAGGGAAGAAAAGAAGGAGAAAATAAACAAAAATAACCCAGAAAGGCTTCTGGAATTTTTTGATAGATCCATAAAATTACCAAAATACCCCTGTTCATTTGTGCACCAAAAAATTCTGAAAATTTGTGAGATATTAGATGAGTCATAAATGTATTCCCATACAATATTTCATCAAATTCTGATAAGTTTTGATATAGAAAATTATAATACTCAGACTTGCTGTACTTAGTTCATAAGTCAGTGGAAAATCTTTGTTCAACAACTTAGTTCTTGATGGTATTGATGGCAACACTTTAGATGTAAATTGAAAATGAGATAAAAGAGGTAAGAAAAAGAGAGGAGGAATGAAGAAGAAAGAACCAAGGATAGAAGAAACTAGGAGAAGAAGAAGATAGAAGAAGAAATAGAAGAGGTGAAGAAGAAGATAGAGACTAAGGATGAACCCTAGGTTCCACAAGGTTAAACCACGGGGAATGAGAAAAAGGAGGAAAGATAAAACCCAAACAAACCAAACTTTAATTCAATAATCCATGTATTCCAATATAAAAACGTGCAGCCCCTTATATAGGCTCAAAACACTAAGAAAAAACAAGAACTAAAATAGGAAGTCCTAAATTAACTAGCCAACTTAAAACCTAAGACTTTCCTAAGCCTAAAACTAACAAAAGTTGCCAAAATTAAGACCCTCAAGAGAATTTCATCTAGCACTCCATGAGGACCACACTTTGACTCGTTCACTCACTAAAATTGCTAAAATACCCTCAACAACAATGTCTTATTACAAAAATTACCATTGGACTAAAAAAACCCAAATTACCCATGGCATTATTGGCCTTATTACAAAGTATCCCAGCCCCTAAATTACTCTAAAGAAACCCCACATTATACACATCTTGAATCGTGGTCTCTTGTGAGGTGGAACATACAAGAGCCTCTTTTTGTTGTCCGCATCAGATTAGTGTGTTGGTACTTGGTAGGTGGTGAGGACAGCTTCTGAAACCAGGTAATGTTATCAACACAAGAACCTTTACCAAGTACAAACTTCAATATGATATCCTCTTACCACCTTATAACAGTTGCTTGATAGGTTCTAGGTATTCATTGGGTTTGGGGCATATCAGTGCTCAAGACAGTAAATGCTTTTTTTTTGTTGATAATATATATATATATATCAGTGCTCAAGATACCTAAAGCAACCAGCCCCTAAGACACCTAAAGCAACCATATTGAAAACATGGTTTGTACTTAGTTCTCTTGTAGACTGGTACATACAATAGCCTCTTAGTGATATCTGCATCATAAATTGGAACATGTTTTCTAGGTTTCCACGAATTTTGACATTTCGGATATTTCTGACATGTCTTCTTTTGATCCGACCAACATTTCCATCGATACCGACATTTTGAACCTTGATCTTGTTATCCTAGCTTAGCTTTTTGCTATATCTTAGCTACTAGTTAAGAGGTTGTTAGCATCAATAAAATGAGTTTTAATCTCAGGAACATGTAAAGAAGAAAGGTCTTTGTGATTAAAAGGTTGCCAACCCTTGAAAGTGGTTTGCACTTCTTGTTCTACAATTTCGATAATAAAATTTGAATATTCAAAGTTGGACACACATCATTTGGTAACAAAGCTGGTATTTTGAAGAAAAAAAAAACGAAGATGCCCACTAATGCAGAAATAGTGGTAGAAATCGCACATCACACAACTTTGGGAACAGTTCAACAATGTTCTTAGATGTTTAGATTAATTAGCAACATATGTTTGTAAAGAAATTGGGTTGATAAAGAACCAATCACCATGTTTTAGCCTAGAACCATCCAATCACAAAGATAGCCTACAAGGAGGATCCCAACAAAATACTGAAGAAAGTGAGGAGCTGCACCAACCACCTCCATTAACTATGTACCTCTCTCAACCTTCATCCATATCACCAAACATCCTAGACCTCGAGATCAATGTGGTGATCTTTGGAATTATCTGCTAGATTTTTTAGTCCCTATTGTTTAGTAGAGGGGAGAGGCAATCAAATGAATGGAATTGATGGTTTGATCAAGATGCTTCAGAAAAGAAACAACAACAACGACAACAACAAACAGCCTTATCCCAACTATTTAGGGTCGGCTACACGAATCCTATTCCGCCATTCCGCTCTGTTTAGGGCCTTATCTGCCGTTAAATTACAAGCTGCCATGTCCCTCTTTACTACCTCCAC
>JAOXJP010230748.1:0-10742 GCA_025762735.1 Platanus orientalis
ATAACCTTCCTTATTTACCCAAGAGAATCTAGATTTGATTTTATTCAAATATCTCTCATGTGGGTCCCATGCAAGCTTGATGGGCCTACTGATGGGCTAAGATAAGTGGGCTTGGTGGTCTTATGGGCTATTACTTAAAACTCGGACTAGGACCAATAGTCCTATCCATGTAGTTATTTGTTGTTGTAGAGCCCATGTGTAATCTAGGGACTTTCATGTAAATTTATGAGGGTGTAGCCCCTCATTTGCAATTTGTGCCAATTTTAGGTGTCTACACTTGTAATCGCTACCCATTTGCTTCCATTGTAGTCCTTATCGAGGTCAAAATTTCCTCGATTTTGGCCAATCTACTTTCTTCTACCATGACAAGAAAACCAGGCTCTAATACCATTGTAATGTACCCAACTAAGATGTTGCTAAAAAGATGAGATAATTGGGGTGCTTCGAGGGACTCCTTCCTTCTTACGACTCTTTGTTTGGGTTGCAAAATCAATTTCCACATTTTATTGATAATCCTTCCAAATAAGTAGGGGTCTCTCCTTAGAATGAGGAGGAGACTCAGTTGCAAATCAAATTTAAATAAGTAAACTTTTCCTAAACAACTCCTAAAGACTAGTGATTACAATCAAATAAACACTCTTCCTAAACAGCTTCTAAAGGCCAGAGATTACATTGAATTCAAAAACAAATCCTACCATTCAAACTTCCTCGGAATAAGGAGGAATTATTGGACTAAATTACAACTAAACTTCTCATGTGCCACGTCAAGAGGGTTAAAAGGGGTACATTACAGGTGGCCAACGACATGAAAAAACCCTCAAAATCTATGCCAAAAACCTAAAAACACTTCGGTGACATTCGATTATCTTTTAAAAAACTATAAAATCATTGGAAAAAAATGCATATTTTTTAGCAAAAAAAAACCCTTCTTCACAAGGGGAGAGGGAAACAAGTGTTTTTTTTTTTAAGAGAAAAAAATATTATCTGAATACTGTGGTAGCCAGTGGAAGTTGTTTGAATACTGTGGCCGTCGATGGATAGTTGCCTGGTCACCAGTGGCCGCTTGTGGAATACGAATAAGCTTTGAAGCAGGTGGAGTACTACGGTGGAATATAGGGAGCTTCAAATAGTCACCGAAATAGAACGATTGAAAAAATACGAGCATATAATCGTCGCCAGTGTGTTCCTCCTCCGAAACGTCGTCGGTGGAGCAAAGTGCTCCCCCTTTCCCTTCACCGGTAGAGCAAAGTGATCCGTTATTGGTAAGGATAAAGGGTTTTTTAACCTTTGTTTTTAACAAATATGGCTTTTAGTGACAAAACATTTGCAAGGGTTATCTAAAGTTCTCACAAAAACATATTTTTGCAATGGCAAAACTTTTCCCTCACAATTGTTTGGTAAAATACAAAAATAGTTGTGATAAGACCAAAATACTGTCGCCAATGCATTATTGATCCTCGTAAATACAAAAAATTTGGAGGAAAATATTCCTGTTAAATGTTTTTGTGATGGTATTTATTTGTCCTCGCAAAAGGTGCATCTTTTGTGAAAGCAAAGAGTTAGCCTTTGTAAATAGATTCATAATAGTGAGGACATGGATTTAGCCCTCATTAATATGAATTTATTTGAGATGACTAATTGTCGCTCTCGCTAATACAATTGTATTTGCGAGGGCTAATTGTAGCTCTCGCAATTGTTTGGTAAAATACCAACATAGTTGTGATAAGACCAAAATACCCTTGCAAATGAATTATTAGCCCTTGTAAATATAAAAAGAATTGGAATAAAATATTCTTACCAATTTTTTTCTGAGAGTATTTATTTTCCTTCACAACAAAACCCATATAAATAGTGTCACGTGATATTAATTGTGGTTGTGAAGGAACTCTCATTATCACACCCCAAAACCCATACAAAGTGGGTTATGAATTTCGAACCGTGACATTAACCTGATGCCTTTAATATTTGTATATAAAGTTTTTTTCCTTTACATTCATATATATACACAACGGACTTAAACATCTAAACATATGTCATTCCATAAGCATAATCCTAACATTTTATTCATTAACACATGGTCTAACATGCTAAACAAATCTATAATTTGACATTTAACAAAATAAATCAATTAAATAAAAACAAATCTCCAAATAACTAAGATCCAAACTAATGAACTACTACCCATCAACTAAAATAAAATTGTCTCAAATAAAATCTGAATTAATATTAAATTGAATATAAAATGTCTCAAAATCTCTAAATCCATAAACAAATAATCTAAACTAAATTTCAGCACCTTGATCTCAAATGCATCATCAACACTGAACTATCCTACTTCTTCATCATCTGCAAAATATTGTCAAGGCACCTTGATCTCGTAAGCAAATATATATATCACACATGTAGATATTTATGGACTAGTATAAGCACGAATAGCTTTAACAAAACTGAATCAAACATGTTTTTCAAAAACATTCTACTTTCTTACAAATACATGCTGAATATAATGCATTTTTAGACAGAACATAACAAATAGCAAATCAGAATTGAAATTGAAATACAAAAACTAATTGAACTGAACGGAAATCCTAATATGGATACCATCACGACTCAGATCCATAGGCCATGATGTGGACTCGAATCCGGATCCATGACACTGGATGACACAGTCGGAATCCGTATCTCATGGTGAGGAAATCTAATCTTTGAAGTGTGATCACTTTTCCTCAATCTAATATTCATTATAGATTTTTCACATTTATTTTTAATCCTTATTATCCATTATAAATCAAATTCATATCGCAACAAAATAATAAATGTAACTCTGTACAAACTATTCATATTCCCATGTAGTAGTGGATTACTTAATCATTACCCTTAACTTACTAACTTGTAGCATAATATAAATGATACTAATAAACTAAACTTAAGTGCAGAGGAAATAATCACATCCATTTCATTACAAAAAAAACTAAGTTTTAGTGGTAATTTATTAGTAGCAGCCAACAACAATTGCCATTAATTCTCATGAAAAATACATTTTTAGTGTAATATTTTCACAACTACCACTAAAAGGAAATATTAGTGGCGATTTATAAAGAAATCGCCAATATATGTGTAATCTATTATCAGCGGCGATTCTTAAATAACCACCACTAATAGTGATGTGTTTAGACACACTTCTAGTGGCGGTTTAAATGGAAGTGATGCTAAAATTTATTATCAGTGGCAGTTCTTAAATAACCTCCACTAATAATGATGTGTTTATCCACATTTTTAGTGGCACATTTTAACAAATTCCACTAAAAAATGATATATTATTTGCGATTTTAATGGAAGCGACGTTAAAATTTATCATCAGCGATGGTTCTTAAGTAACTGCCACTAATAGTGATGTGTTTAGCCACACTTTTAGTGGGGCGTTTTAACAAGTAAAGAACCGTTATTAATAATAATGTGTTTAACCATACTTTAGTATCAGCCACGGTTCTTAAATAACAACCACTAGTAGTGATGTGTTTAGCCATGTTAAAGTTTATTATCAATGATACTTCTTAAATACCCCCGCTTCTTAAATAACCGCCACTCGCCCAGGATTTGGTAGGACAATTTAAAGTTAGCCTAAAGTAGGAATGATATTAGGGGCTAACACATCAGTGCCAAAAAGTGAAATGCATCCCCAAAAAGTATATACCACTTTTTCAGTGTTGATGTGTCAGCTTCTAATGTCATTCTACTTTAGGCTAACTTTAGAAGTCCTACCAAATCCAAAGCCATAACAATGTGTTTAGCCACACATTTTAACAAGTTCCATTCCCAGTCTGCTTGCCATGAAAAGGTTTTCTCATGACAAAATTTACTCAAGAAATCACTTTTAAGGTATCTGGTTGTCGTGAAAATCTGGTTTTGTCATGTATTTGTCATGATTATTTTCTTTCCTTTTCATGTAGGATTTTCTTTTCTATTGCTTTCTTTTCTTTTCTATGCAATTCATGGCAACCAGATTGGCCTTAAAGGAAATATTAGTGGCGTCAGGTGCACGTCATGGGCTTTTTTTACCTCTCCGCTTTTCCTCTCTCTCTCTCTCTCTCTCTCCTCATTGAAACGAAAACCCTCTCTTCATTGTTCCTCAACCGGTGTTCTCCACATTGATCCTGTGAGCACAAGATCTCATTTACCAGCGACTATACCATCTCCAATTCTTTCACAGGTGATTCTCTCACATTGTAAGGATCTCTGTTGCAGCCGGCGACAATACCCCTATCTCCTCATTATTCAATCAAAAATGAAAACCTTCCTCTCCCCTGTTGATTTCCTTCACTGGCATTGTTCTCATTGTTCCTTAACCGGCGAGCATAGACATAATTTACTAGTGACAATGCCCCCCTTCATTTCCTTTACCGATAATGTTCTCTCCCATTCTTTCACATCCAAATGATCTCTATCACATCCGGCGACAATACCACGTCATTTTCTTCAACAACAACGTTCTGATATTACCTACCTTCATCCAGCAGCAAAGTTTCGTCTCATGACTCTCACCCCATGCCGATCTCACTTCCTCTCTCTCTCTCTCTCTCGCCATCTATAAATAGCCCTATCCATTATCTTTATATTTTCAATCGGCCTGCCTTCGGAAGCAAGCAAAATAGTGAAAGATGAATTACTATAACTAGTATCAGCCCCCCATCTGTGTCCCTCCCCTACAAGGTAACATCTGATCTAATCTTGGGCTTTTGTCCCTGATTTTCTAGGGTTTCCCTTTTTACTGCTTTTCATTTCTTCTTTTTTTTATTTTTTTGTATGTTTGATCTATTTAGGGTTTGGCTTTGTTTCGTGTTGATATGATTCAACAATGGTTAGGGTTTTTCATCTCCTTTTTCTTTTTGGGATTTCTTGATCAGGCTATCCTCTTAAGGATATCCGAAGGACGCGTATCCTCCACTGGACTCCCTCTCAGAGAACCCATATTTTATAATCCTCCATAAGTCAAGGGTTTTTCTTTTTTTTTTTTTGTGGGTATGTGTAATTTGAATTTTAAAGTACAAAACTACGGTGGGTTTGGAGTAACTAGGTGGAGAAGAGCTCTTTCTTGCTCCATCAAACCCTGTTGTGATAGAACTCAAATCTTTGGGTTGCAGAACCAACTCAAAGGTTTATTTGCTATTTCTCTTGGTTTCCTTCTTCTTTCTTAGTTTTTTATGGTGCTAGCTTAAATATTCTGCTACTTTCTTCATGAAGTATACCGGGTATATATAGTTTGATTGTGATTGTTTCTTTAATTTGTGTACTCAGATGTCAAATACTACTAGTTAAAATGATGTTTACTCATTTCTTGTAGTTCTATTTTATAATTTGGTTTATTAGGACATTGAATGCTGTTCTAAGTTTAGTTAGATTACTGGATTTAAATGCATTTGAACTTTACTAAATTTTTTAAGAAGTATTTGCATTTTCCCACTTTAAGATGTTGAATTCTGGTCTAAGTTTAGCAGACTATTTGGTTGAAAAGGATTTCTTCTCTTTTACAGTTTTTTCTACTTGTTTTTCATTTTCTTCGTTGTTCTAACAGAATTAATTGTGTTCTTTCTTACATTATATCTTTGGTTTTAATGATGGAATAAGAACTGGTGAGTCTTAATCCATTTAGTGTATGGTATTAGTTGTCAAACTGATACATGTTTGTCCATTCAGAGAGTCTAATTGATGGTGAACTTTTTGGAATGTGGATGGACCATAGCCTTAAAAGTTAGATTTATGGCATTCTCTTAATCATCTGATTAGTTGTTATATGTTGAACCATCAATAAATTATGGGCATGCTTTACAGAAAAGTTACATCTATTGGATGATCATGCAACTGTTGTAATATTTAGTTCCCCTAGGTAAGTAATAACACTGCTAAGAGTTGTCTTATAGCCATTAAGATATTAGAAATAAAATATAGACTATGAAACTAAGGAATATGATTCTGAAGGTTCTTAGCTGCAAACAAGTTGTAAATCATTAGACTTGAATCTGTTGAACATCCCTTACATGTAGTGGCTTGAATCACCCTTATGAAAATCCAATGGTTTATAGCTCGTTTTCACACAAGGACATGCTCTTTGAATTAGTTTCTTTTTTATTCTCCTTTTTTGTGACAATCGTTCTTTCATTTAGATGGGTAATAGCCAGATAAGTGTTGTATTTTAGAAACTTGTGTTGAGCTGAAAAACATTGATGAGAAAGAAAAATGAAAGAAATGAAAAAAAAAAAACTTTTACCTAGGTGGTACAAAGACTGTTTTGAGTCCGATTTGCAAATAATGCTAATTATAATGCATAAAGTAAACACCGTCAAATTGGAGGAAACTCAAATCATAGTTGGGGCACATTGAAAATTAATGCATCCTTCTAAATGGCTACTATACTGTTGAAAGCATCCGTTCAAAAGTGTTTTTCCAATATTCTTTATACGCACCAAGTTAGGTATGTGGTATAAACATGATTTACTTTTAACCAACAAGATCCAACATGAATATGAGGTCAACAAAATAGAAGTATCATATTGGCGGAGAAAAGAATGAAAATCCAGTAATCAAACAACAGCCTTCAACTCCCTTTCTCTCCTCTCGCCTTATGTAACATTCATTTATTTTCATTGTTTTGTTTTCAAATGTAATGTACCTTATTGAATCCCAATTTATTTTTAAGTTGTTATGTCTTGATAGTTTGTTTGGCTATACTCAATTTACATGAATAGGTAGATAATTTTTTTTTTTTTTTTTTTGGTTATACCATGTTAGGTAGATGTTTTATATAATTACAAACCATATTAGAAAACCATCTTCATATAATAGTTCAATTTACTGCACAACCACCTTCCATGGTATAATCTAAAACTTGTGAAAAAGTTTTATATAATTGGGTTTCTAGTATAAATTTGAGTTGAGATAAACTAATGTTTTTTGGTAAAATTACTTAACATTTTTTGTGGTTATAGGAATATTAGAATATTAAGGTTGGAGATGAGATTAGTATGTATTTTTTAAACCACGTTAGTTTATGTAGTAGTTATAGGTAAATTAGTGTTTAAGGGTTTGACATCTTTGATTAAATTATGATATTTGTATTGTATTGTGTTGTTTTTCTAAGTAGTTTTTCTTTTTTATCTCATGTTTATTGCAGGTCGATACTAGTGGAGATGCAAATGGAGATCACAATCCCGATGAAGACTTAGATGAGGAAAATGGCTTGGAACATAACTTGGAGGAAGATCGATATTTTCTTGTCATTATTGTGATTGCTGAACTTTTAGATAGCATTTTTATTTTATGTTTGATTAATTTTAGGACATCTTTATTGTTTAATATTATTTATATTTGTATACTTTTATGTATTTGAACGGATGGGTTTGTATGTTATTTTTATCTTGTAGTTGTTGATTTTTTAATAATTATTGTACTATGATAATTGGAGAATTTTTGTCTACACAGGTTTATAAAACCCCATATAAAAGAAAGAGAATATAACAAAAGTTTATTAAATTCAATATTAAAAAAACAATTTTAACAATGGCTATATGGTTATTTGTGATGGAAAATGTCCTAGCAAAAAGGATAAAAACATTAACAATGGCTTAAGGGTGCCCTCGTAAAAGAGATTATTTGCGAGGGCTAAATACCCTAACTAAACATACAAAAATACCTAGTAAAAAGTATAAGACATTAACAAGGGTTTAAATGGCCCTCACAAAAGGAATTTGTTGCAATGGCAAGTAGCCCTTGCAAATAAAGATCGTAAATTGTAGATGAACAGTTGGAGGATTGGTTTTCTCATATTCGATGACCATATGCCCTCACAAATACTAAACCCATCACCTCCTTCCTCATTTGGTATTCCATTGTGAGGAGTGGTTCTCCTATTTCCGATGGCCATATGTCATCACCACTGAGAGTTTTTGTGAGGGCCCCTCGCAAAAAACACATTTAGCAACCATCGTTGTTGCGACGACCTGCGATGGTAGAATACCGTCACAAATACGTATTTGTGACAGTATTTACCTATTTGCGAGGGAAAAGTGCCCTCATAAATAGGCATTTTTCTTGTAGTAATCCTCATTTTCTGTGACACATGTTTTGGTGGCCACAAAAAATTATAGTATGTGAGCGTATGAAGACCAATGTGCACCAATGTGTTTGCGATGCATTGAATTAAACCTACAAGCGTAATGTCAAAACATTCATTAAATACATGTTGTGCTTGTTGAGTTTTCATAAAGGCTTTGACAGTTTGATGACACATGTCAAGAACATGGCTAAAAATTAAAGTTTGTGACCACCACTCAATAGTCAACACATGGAACTTCCAGTTCAGAGATCAACGTGCGAACACCACTTAGAGGATGACATTTGACATATGACAAACAAGGATCAAAATTTGCCAACGTCTGCAAGGACTTATCAAGAAGTGAGACATGTACTTAGGCAAGAGGGAGGTTTATGTCCGCTCCCCTAAAAACCGCTAACCTCTTCCCCCTGATAGAGGGCTGCAAACACATTAGCCCCAAAAAGTGATTTACACTTTTTTGGGGGGCACATATCACTTTTCAGTGTTGATGTGCCTACCCCCTGACAGGAGGCGGTGGTTTGCTTTAGTTAAGGGGAGCGAACCCAATCCTCTTTGGTACTTAGGGATGTCAATTAAGCCCGAACTTGGTCCATTACAAAATAATGGGCTTTGGGCCTAGTTTGGGCAGTCCAAAGTAAGCCATAACAACACATGATATGTCTAGGGTTAAAATTGTAAAAACATTATTCATTGTAAAAATAGGTTTTTTGAAATACAAAACAATATGAGACAAGACATTTGCTTTTCAATTTCTATCAAAAAAGTGATAGTACATTCATCTTTATTGGTTTTTTTTTTTTTTTTTTTTTGAAACTCTGAAGGATGAGGGTGGGAGAGGGGTTAACAAGGATTCATATTCTCTACAACGGTGAATAAATGAGTCGGGATGAGCCGCCAATATGCGAGGGACATGTGGCTTTAGGTACGAACAAGAAAAGATAAGGAGAAAGAGTGCAGAATGGAGCTTCAATAAGCTTTTAATAGTATTTTATTCCACATGAATTCAAGTGGGCCCCCCTCCCTCTCTTTCTCTGATCGCATCTCTTACCCTTTTCTCCCTGTTCTCGCCGGGGAAGGAAACCCAAACACCCATTTCACATCTCTCCCTTTCTTCTCGTCTTGCTAGCAAAATCGATGCTGCCTCCGACACAGCCCTGAAATCCTTTATCTCTGGTGGTGCAGATTGAGCTCCTTTAAACTCCTCTGAACTCGTTTGATTTAAGTCATGTAAAAAATGAGCCAGAAGTTTGCATCCTCTTGCTAGTGGTGTAAGGTATGATGGGAACAAAATAGAGAGAGAGAGAGAGAGAGAGAGAGAAAGAGAGAGAGAGAGAGTTGGAAGTGTTGTGGGATTGGAGGTGAAGCAAGAAAGAGGGAGAGACAAGTGGGTTTTGAATTACTCAAATCGATGATGAAATGAGATTTCTGAAGCTCTTTTTTATACAGAGAAGGAAGGTGGGGTATTTCTTCCTCTCTGTTTCCTTCAAGGTTTGAAAGTTTGAATGCTTCTTCTTTAATTTTGTATATTTTACTCTGCTTCTTCCAAATTGGGTTTGAAAACTTCAAACATCAAATGTTCAAACCCATGAAGGAAACTTCGTAATTTATCAAAATTAGATAATTTTTATTCGTTTTGATTTGGGTTTGTTTGATTTCCTATCGTTTTTTCAAATATAACGTGCTCATCTCTCACAAGTAATATAAGGAGAAGAGTCTTGTTGTCCTTCACCACGTTAAAAAATCATGTTCCAACTACTACTTCTGGACTCATATCCTTGCATCGAGGGTTTCTTTTGCTGGGAGAAGAGAGAAACTTGAAGAGTATAGTGGAGGCAGCATCGTTTTCTCTAGCAAGAGGAGAAGAAAGGGGGTGATGCCATAGAGGGTTAGGGTTTCTTTTCTTTCGCCGGGAGAAGAGAGAGAAAAGGGCAAAAGGGGCAACCGCGTCTCAGGAAAAGAGAGGGAGGGGGCCCACTTGAAATATATGGAATAAAATAATTTTAAAATGTTAATGGAGCTCCTAAACAGACTCTTTCTCCGTCCATTTCCTCCTCTATACTCAAAGCCATGTGCTACTCCTAGATTGGTGGCTCATCTCGGCTCATTTGAGGGCCGTCGCAGAGGATATGAGTCCAAGTTAGCAATGTAAAGTGGTGAGGGCAAGGAAAGGGGTTAGCAGTGTAAAGTGGTGTTGTCTGCGGTGCGGGATCACTTGACCCCAACGGTGTAAGAGATTCATATTTGTTGCCTGCTTGGGTCTTTCACTGGCTTAGGCTAGTCCTGCTTTGTGCTGCTGTCACGATGTAGGCCCACGTGGTCATACAAAAAAAAAGCCGTCAGCTTTGCCAAAGACTTTGACAATCTATCCTTTCTAAACATACGCAAACCTATTTATTTTAGGAAGTTTTGCCAAATCGGTTCAAGATTTTGGCAAAATTGCCAAATATTGAAGTAAAATAAATTATTTCTCAATTTGGTTTTTTAAGGGGTAAAATTGACCAAAAGGAGGTAGTTTTTCTTTTTATGAATAACAACAAAGGGAGGTAGTTTACCGCTAAAAGATTTAAATGTTTCTTCCTATACCCCTAACTGGCCCACAGAAAACGTCATTTAATGTATCAAAATATAAACC
>JAOXJP010230749.1:0-10741 GCA_025762735.1 Platanus orientalis
TCTCTCTCTCTCTCTCTCTCTCTCCTCCCACCTCTCTCTCTTCGACCCCATCCCCTTTCTTTTATAGACTCTCTCTCTCCTCCCGCCCTCACTGGTCTCCCCCTTCCCTCCTCTTGCACCCTTTTTTCTCCCCCTCTCTCTCTCCACTGCAATCCCTCTCTCTCTTTCTTTGCACCCTATTCTCTTTTCCCCTCACTTCTCTGATCTCTCCCCCTTCCCCCCTATATTTCCCCTTTTCGTGCAACATCCCAAACCCCAGGCCTCTGTAAACCTTCCACCCCCTTCTCTCTCTCTCTAGCGATCTCACCCTTCTCTGTGCTGAGGTCCCTCTGTCCTAATTTCCACTTTTGTGAACATCCCAAGCCCTAAAAACTGATTTAACCTTGATTCCCCCCCTTTTTTTCATATCACCCATGCTTCCAACTACCACCTGAGGACCTCTAGGCTAGATGAGGGGGACTTCATGAAGAAGCTAAGTAATGGCGTCAGGTAAGCAATAGGGTAGAAAAGGTAGAACCTATGATTTTCTTGGAGACCATCCTTGCTTCTCTCTTTCCAGAGTTTCCTTCTGTAAAACCCCTTGCTCTTTGTCAGCACCCAAATTTTGACTCGGGTCATGTGATGACATAAGGACAACATAATAGTTTTTAGACATTAAAACCTTAAGCACCCCTGGCTTAGGAAGAGCAAACCTGGACTCTAGACGGTTAGGCATTCCCGAAGAAGTCTTTCCAGATGTTTCAGTCGCAAATGAATCAATCTAAGTACCTTATTACAGCCCCAAAAGCACCATTTTGGGACAAACCTTAATCTCTCTCAAAAGCATCAACAGGACTTTGAGGGTCCACATTTTAGAACTCCATTCATGTCATCGGTAAGTTTTCCACCTCTTGTAAGCCTTTTTTCATTAAAGCATCACAGTTTGAAAAATTACCATTTTTCCCTTCTGCCTTCAAAGGCTCAATACTCACTATCTGTCATCCAGATCACTGAATCTCTTCGCCTACATAAGCCTTCTCGTCATGAAGCATCACAAGCAAAGAATTCATATTTTCACTTTTTTCGACCCGTGGACAAAAAATTACCATTTTCCCTTTCTACTCAGAGAATGACCCCTGGAGCCTCTCCTATGGTACAAACAATGTAATTTCAGATCCTATGCACCCCTAAGTCTCTATTCTCCAAAAATTCATCACAAGTTAGACACTGCTCGAGAATAGCACCAGCCAATCTCTCAATCTATGATAACCTTGAGCAAGAAATGACCATTATAAAAACTCTTGAAGATTCATCCAATCTCTGAATCTAGAAAAGTCAGTGACCATGCCTCGGCCTCGGCCTCGGCCTTAGCTTCAAATCTCTAGGTCTGAGATAAAAAGTTCAAAGTCTTGAACCTTTGTAAAATCTCAAATCTTTTCCAAAAAGGTCAAAAGACTATTTTTTCACTTTTTGCTATTTTTGAGCCAGAATGCTCTCCAAGCCTCCAAATCAGGATCAATCGGTGTCCATTTCTTTAGAATCGCGAGGCCTTTGAAAATTTGTTTAAGGATAAAGGACTTTCATAAAAATCTATCTGCCAAGATTTTCTCAAATACTCCACAAAGTGCGACAAATCTGGTCTAAAAATTAGGTGCTCGACCGACTCCTGGGAGCGCATTTGAAATCAGAAATTCAAATAGTCAGTGGCTATACCACTGTAAATTTAGAGCCTCAAGACTATCAAACCCACACTAATTTATAGAAAATCCATGGCCTAAGTAGTCATTTCTGCCCAAACCCAGAAAAATGCGTTTTGTCTGTATTTGGCACACATAATGCCCTTAAAAGTTCTGTCGGACTCAGAATGAAGCAAGTTTAAAGCCATTTTCTCAGTATCACTCACATCCTCAATAAAGCATTTCATGAACCCTTGGTTCAAGAAATGTCTGGCCATTCAATTTCACCTGGCTTTGGACAGCTATAGAAACCTAATTTGTTCAAGCAACTTTACTTCGAAAAACTCTCGACACCTGTCCGGGAATCCAACAACCAATCTGTCAACTCCTATAGCTCCAAGACTCCCTAAACTTCAAATCCCTTGGATATGGCCCAAGGTGGCATTTTCCAAAAGAACTAGCAACATTCCCTATCCAATTCTGTTAAATCGCTCAAAAAATGGTTTTTGACCTAATTTTCCGCTCGGGTACCGTAATCTCGTGTAGTCAGAAACTGTGAATCACCTGGACCTGGGGTCATCTATCCTTGGGTGACTCAAATTAATTTTACCATCTTGCCCTTTCAAAATGCATCTGAGAGCTTTTCTGGCTAAAAAACTCTGATTTCACCCCTTACCCTTTTTGTAATTTGGTTTTGATTGGACCAATGCTACTAGAACATCTGTGACCTCTAAAATTGACACTAACTAGGCCGACTTCCAAGCTCGAGAGCTCACGAGGAGTGGCAACAGAGAAAGGATTCAAAAAAATCAGAAAGTACCCCGAGTCATCAGATGAGCTAAAAATAAGATATTTTGCATTAAATGCATTCTTATCTTTAAACCTTTGTTGGCAACCCTTGGATTGGAATCTTCCAATCCTCTCTCTCACTCACCACCCTTGGATTGTTTGTTGGAATTTCAAATCTCCATAGAACCTTTCATAGCCCCCCATTTGGCATCCCAAGCCTACCCCTTGAACTTTGCAACCAATGGGCTTTTGCCTAATGGCATCTCATATGCCTCCCACGCACTTCACCCATCCATGTTCAATAGCACACCCCCAATCTCACCCTCCATTCAATGGCCCAGCCTCAAATCTGACCCTCCATCCAGCCAAGTCATCCACCCATGCCCCTTAGCCTAATTCAATCTCAACCCTTCACCAAGATTAAATTTTAGCCCTCCACCTAACTTAGGATAAGGATCATCCTAGCCCTCCATCTAGCAACCCCCAAGCTTGATCCTAGCCCTCCATTACACTAATTTGGGGCTATAAATAGCCCCAAATTTGTGCCACACAGGGTTGGCAACAAAAAACCCTAACTCACTAGAAAAAAAAGGACGAAGAAGAAGAAGAAGAAAAGTGAGGGATCCAATCAACCTTAGGGCAAGGTAAGCCTAAACCTATGTTCAATTTGTCTCCCTCTTCAACATATGTCAAATTTACATGCTGTTATGTTGTCCAAGTCATGCTAGAGCACTGCTCTAATTTAAGTACATAGTAGAGGTTGTTAAGCCTCTACTTGCTTCCATTTTTTGCTGGTTTTGATGCTAATTTTATTGTGAATTTTGTAGAGGGATGCTTGAACCAAAATTTGACAGCATGCCCTAAAAAGGTAGGTATTTGAGGTACCTAAGACCTTCCCCAAGTGCAACCAAACAACTTATCCTAAATCTTAGGAACACAGACTAGTATTAAGAGTTAAACCCTAGACTTTCAAGTCTAGACTTCTCCTTTTCCCCGAAGAGGAGAACCGACGTCCAACTCTATCGGTTAACCCCGAGTTGGTGGTGACTCGAAGCAAAAGCGCCAAATCCCTCTCACACCAAAAGGGGCTTGGCACCCGAACCCGACAAAGAGAGTCGTAGTGGGCCCCCCGATATCCACAGAATGGCTACTCCGCTGGGGACATGTTTAATCTCCACATATATGAGTTTTATTTATGTTAAATACATGCTTTCATTTGTTCACTTGTTTCCACATATTTATATGCTATCTCACATGCCTACTTGCTTTATCACATGCCTACTTGCTTTGAATTAGACTTAGGTCACTTAGTTAGTTAGGATAACACTCCATCTTTAACAAATACTCCAAATTTCCATGCATAGGATATAAAACATGCTCACATAGCTTTAGGGCAGCTTGAATTAGTTAGCATGATCAAAATTCACATATGAACAACTTGTATGCAACACATCTATGTTGTTTTATACTTTACACAAAATGAGTCCAAGGACACGACATTACACCTATACATCACTCTCATGAGCCCTTATCTAGGTCATTACCCACCAATAGATAGACATTGGATTACCACATATGATGAGAACAACGTCTAAGCAGTTGCTACAATGTTAGTGCGGCCATTTCCAAGTTACTTAAGCCAGTTACCACTCTATGATCTGATCTTTTTGGGGTGATGTTTCAACTGGTACACTTCATCTTTTAGAATCTCAAAAGCATGCATATGTAGTCATTTTTACGTTAGAGTTATTTAGGCTACACTCAATAGCTTAGAGGTCTAGCTTTAGGTTTGATTGTCATTATTTTGACTGATTGCTTGCATGATTGATTAAAAGGAACCAGAAATTCATGTTCGTCTTTATAAAATTATTCCAAATTATTTTTTTAGATAATTAGGTCCGGATTTTACCTTCTTATTTAAACTTGAATATCTCTCACCTATTTTGTATAATATATGTAAATGTGATAGGATACATTGTGTAGACATCCTACAAGTAGAACAACAAATAAAACCAAACCATGAAACAAATAAAGAAAATGAATAAAATCCATCCTCAAAGCAACTAAAATATAGTCAATCTGATGTCCAAACATCCTTTCAAGTAAACAAAAAAAAAAAACTGCTAAACATATCCAAAGTCACCCAGGGTTAATATACACAACCCCTAAAACAAAAGTGTTTAAATACATCCTCAAATGAGTAAAAAGTAAAAAAGCATAAACTCCTCTCTAATCCTCCTCCTCATCTACTACAGAAGGGTTGGCTGCCAAGTCAGCCATCCTCTCCCTAAAGGTTCCTTTCCTCGCCCCTTCATTCGGGTATAGGAGTGATCTGCCCTAAAGTGAACACATTTTAAGGGCACAACTGTAGTTGATCCCTGTGTAACAAGATCTATCCTCTCTATTGCTAGAGGAGGAGTTACATCCTTAGCCCCTCCATGCCTTAAACCCACAGACCCACCAATCTTAGGCCCTCCCGTGGGCGGCTCTCTCTCAGGCTGCTCCTCCTCAGTCTGCTCTCCCCCTGGTTGCTCTACCTCGAGCTCAACAGAGGGCATCTCAGTGTCTCTAGCAACACATCCCATGTCCCCTGGGATGGGGATTTGTCTCTGTAATTGAAAAACCAAAATACACATGTCAAAACCATAAACAGATAAACCAAAAGATGACAAAACATAACAAAGTTGTGATATGATTACCTCCTCCACCTCAACCTGGTGGGTGGCCTTTAAGGCCATGACCTCAGCTAGATGGGCTTGGTGCTTTTGCCCTAGTAGGGCAAAACACCTAGCCAACATCCGGAAGGCACTAAGGTACACCTCCCTTGAAACCTACATAAATACATAAGGCTTTGTAAAAAACAAGGAATAAAAAAAAGATAAATACATGAATTTTCCAATGGACTTAAAAACCAAATCATGCTTGAGTCATAGCCTCGGGGAGCACCCAACCCTCAGGAACCTCGGCCTCTAGCAAAGGCTCCTCGCTGGCCCCACCCTCGAAGTCAGTTACGACTACCACCTCAGGTACCATGCCCATCAAGTTGGGCTTAGCTAGGGGAACTCTCCTCTTCCTCCCTCACTAGACTGGGGGTGTTGGCTCCTCTGAGGGCTGTGCAACAACGACATGTTAAAAATAAACAAGTGTTGTCAAAATTTCAAAAAAAAAAAAAAAATATATATATATATATATATAATGTCTTTCAAAAATAAGAATAAACCAAACCACACTTACTGGAGGCTCAATGGGCCTACCCAAGGGCCCAAAGGTCTAAGTGGCCCACCACTCATGGTAATCCCTGGCCTAGTCCAAGAATGTTGCGGCCTCGATGCCCTCCTCCCCTCAGCCAATGGCTACCTCAGTATCAATCACCCATGGGGGTGGGGGTGGGACTACGAACTCTTTCACTCCAACCCGAACTTGTCGCCAACACCTCTCGCCGAGTTATATGGTAACCTCACCCAGAGCCACAAGTACCACCCTCTGGCGAGACCAGCCCCAAGCAGAGTTTTGGTCTTGGGCATCATCTACCTTCAAAGCCTAATGAGTCCATGGGCGCCACTTGATCTGCACAAGCACAATAGAGTTTAGAAAATGATTTACAAAAAAAAAAATGATGAATGAAATAAAGAAAAGCGTTGTGTACTTACCTCATTGGCTGTCAAGAGGTCCAACTCGCATTAGAAGATTGAGGTCGACTTTAGAACCTTGTGATGAGTGTAGGAAACTTTCCACCTCACCTCACAAGGGAAATGGAGTACCTCCTCGCCCCTCCACCTAGGGGTCAAGGAGGGGAAGTGCTCATAGCACCACACCTACCAAAAAAAAAAAGGAGGAAAGTTAAAACTGAATGCAATATCAATAATAAAAGAAAACAAATAAAAGGAAGAGACATACCTCCCATAGAACGCATAGGCCTCCAAAGGCATAAGGGCTCTACCCGGCCGAAATCTCGCTCAAATTGGAGTACATCCACCCAAGGGCGAATCTACCTCAACTCCACATAACCATGAGGTCCAACTCCTCCAAGACCAGCAACAGGTATAAATATATCCTGTCACTCTTCCCGTAGAAGATCAAGCAGGTCAGCATGCATAGCAAGAAGGCTTGGGTAAAAAATTCCTTCTCTGCTAGCGTACTCACATTCTTAGCCCAGATGTAGTCAGTCTCAAACCAAGACGGAAAGACACCTTTGGTGCCCCTATAGTATGCCACAGGCTATGGCCCAATACAACAAGCTTCCAAATCTACATCAAAGTCCTCTGAGCTCAGTGGAGGTGTCCTGTCCATAGAAAGTCCAATCATCATAAAGAGGTTGATTGGAGGTACCCCGATCTCCCCCACCAGAAGATGGAAAGTCCATGTGATGGGGGACCACCTCTCTACAAGGGCCATCAGTTGGGCCCTATCAGCATGTATCACTAGAAGAGTTAAGAAACAGCCAAAACCCATGGCCCTAACTCTCTCCTAAACATCTGAGCACATCTGGGTCCATAATCCCAAAACCCAGGACCACGAGCCATGGCATTGTACTGTCCCTCTATCCTGCAAAAGAAACATGTTAAAACATGTTAGAACAATGTTTAGAAGCAAAAAGAATAAAAAAAGTAAAAAAAGACAAATTTGTCTCTCAGGCCTAACGCTTGATTTTTAGGTTGATGCCTGATTTTATTCCAATGCTCGTTTTTCAAGCCAATGCCTGTTTTTTAAAATAGGGAAAAATCAAGCATTACGACTGTAATTTAGGGCAATAATTTTCAAGTGTTGAAAAACCCAAAAATCCCTAAAAAATTCATAAAAACCTATTCTAAATCATTCATAAATCAAAATCCAAGTAATATAATGCTACTTAAATGATTTAAAACATAAAACACAATGTAATCCAAAGAAAAATGCAAAAAGAAACAATAAAAAACAACAAAAAACATGAAGTCAAAAACAAAGTATTCAAAACAAAAGAAATTTGTAAAAACATAAAGTAAACTCTTGATTAAGTCAAAAGGCCTACCTCATCTGTCATGGGGTGCTTCCATAAAGCTTTCTCTTGTAATGAGAGGAGTGGAAAGTGATGGCTTGATTCTCCTCGACTCATTGTCATCAAAAGAACAAAGAAAAAAGAGACTTTTGCTTGAAAGTTGAAAAAGAAAGAAAAGAATCAACTTGTGGGGACCTCTCCCTCTATTTATAACTGAAAATGGCAATAGGAAATACAAAAGACAAAAAAAACCTGTCACGGGCCATTTAAACCTGTAACTGCTTTCAACGCCCAATCGTGCTCCCAATGCTTGATTTTTAATTTAATTAAAATCAGGTGTAGAGGCAAAAAATGGGCATTAGGCTTACTTTCTGTAGAATGTTATTTTTGGCTATAAAATGACATTTCTAACTCTGTGTTCATATTTATGCTTACAGACATGGTTCACAAATTGGTATAATTGGATACATACCCCCACCATCTTTGCAAAGTTTGCAAATTCCCTAATTGCCCTTCCCCTTGAAGAATGGGAAATCTGAAAAAGTTAAAGCTAGCTAGGGACAATGTTGGCTCTAGCACAAATCAATCTAGATTGGCCACTGATAGAGGCAACCATTTCCTTCTAGGATCCGACATCTATGGTTTTCTGCTTCGAAGAACAATAACTCACACCCATTATTCAGGAGCTCGAATCCTTTTTAGATTAGGAACATTGTCTTGGCGTTAGTGTCATAATTCCGATTTATAAGCCTAGCTATTTGAAAAGCTTCCACACATTGGAAATATCCAAAGCCTCCCTACCCAAGGAAGCCATAAGAGAATATTTGCACTACCCTTTCAACCTTTTATTAGAAAAAGGTTAGAAGAAAGTTGGTGACTTCAGCAACCCCATCAAATTCAGAACATTCACCTTATTTGTCTTAGGACAACTCTTGCTATCATATAACCGCCATCACATCCATGGCATCTTACTCGATATCTTGGATCAGCACCTTTAGAAAAAAACACTCGCACTTGTGATCATCTTAGAGATAATCTCTAGTCTCTCATATTGTGCTCGACATCCCAAAGGCATACTTTATGATTGTCCAGCTTTCATACAAGCTTGGTTGCAGGAATATCTATCTGTCCTTGTGGCTTATGTGTCATGAGATCTAGCTCCAGCAATGATCCATGTCAAAAGCCGACCTTTGCCAAACAAAGCAACTACATCAAGTTATCAGAACATACTAGCTGCCATACTTCCTGAACATATCACTTGGAGTGTCATATGACACAAAGCACATTACCAGCTCCTTGCTACCAAAGATCGCACATACATGGTCATATCAGGAGTCCACCAAAGCACTCCCTATGTACCCATACTCGCTCTTCGACAGTTGGCACTTAGACAAGAACTCTTCAACTTCCTCATAGTTTTCGAAGATATATGCAAACTTGATCACTGTACACCCAATCATACACGGTCTACATCAGCTAGTCTATGGGATAGCTCGCATACTAGAGTCTCAGGACATCCACAGCTAGTATCTGCAAAGATACATGCCATGACACCAGCATATGAGCATTGGCTTTTGCATAAGCCTCCTCTACAACCTGCTACACCTTTAGTGTTTACCTCTTCGAACAAGAGATAATGCACCGAATCAACATCGTCATTGCATACAGAGCCTTCTCAGACTTAAGTAGAGTATGAGCAAGCATTGTCAGACCTAGCCAAGGAACGGGCTTCACATGCCCAAACCAAAGCTAATTTAGAAGCTAAGATACTTTTGCATACAGAGGCCGAGGTCTCATGTGAGTGTACCCAGCATTGGAATGAAACTCAAGCAGAGCTCATTCACTCCCTGAAGAGTGAGCTCAATGACAGTAGGACCTCCCACGAAGATTTGGGACACGAGATGAGGCGTAGTAACACCATGGCTTTTGTACAAGATCAGTGGATACAATCATGGGTTCACAAGCTCAGGGAACAAATCTTCTCCTTGGGTTATAAGCTAGTGACACCTTCGCCACAGCAGTGCCTGATCTTTAGATTTCCATTTTATGTTATTTGTTGATGTATTGGGGCAAGTACCCCCTCCTTTTGTAATCATTTTCTGATATATATAATGTACAAAGTTTTGTTTTCAAAATTTTGTAGTTAAAATTAAAGGACATGAATTCACCTGTATGACATATGCATTTGTAAAGCACCTGGCTATCAATCTATAAATGAATGTAAAGAATGAACCTTACAAAATAATATCAATGAACTTCTTTTCTTTCAACTTAGTTAAGCAAGCCACAATTGCTCCCCCAAAGACTCGACTACAGAAGTAGAAGAAAGCACAGCGTAGTAAAGCAATGGCCGACAAGTCGATGCCTCCTCCTACAACGAATACTACACCCTTCACCCTCATAGAGATATCTACAGGAAACCCACCTCCTACAAAGACTGCTCCTGAAGGTACCCTCTATGGGCCTTGATTTTCTCACGATGGGTAAATCCCTTTTAAAAAAAGACTTAACCATGGCAAGAAGATCCCACAATGATTTGGAGTCGCTACCAGTATTTTTAATGATATGACTGGACATTAGTTTTGAAAATAAAATAAGTTTAAGTTTTGAAAATGGTTTGAAATGTCTAACCCCACACTTAAATTGGTCAATTCCCAAAGATTCTAAGGTAAGTTGTTCGTTTATGAGCTGGGGAAGGTGTTAGACACCCCACCTCATCCACTTTTGCGGTTTCCTACTTAAAACCCATTACAGTCTAATGGTCAATTTTGATTAATCAACTATTCATCTCATTCATTGTATTTTATCTCATTTTACTGAGATCAAGCAGGGAATCTACATGTCATTTCTGCCAAAATTTCGACAGCATAACGACTGTAATATGGACCCCCTAGGGATGAACAGTGATCCCTATGTCACTTTCTTCAATCACCTGATAGTATATGATAAACAAAGACACTCCAAATATATTAATCATCCACAATACATCATCGTTGTCCACCCGACAACTCCATATCCATCCACCACAATATCATATCACCCTATCATGGATTTACATTTAAACAAGTTATTTTCAAGTTCAAACACTGACATGGCTACATTGTTATCTCACAATTGAAAGATTTGTATGCCTCCTTATTTGTTTCTTTTCTCGTAACCATAAAAGACATTAAGGATTAGTATCAAGTGATTGCATTTATTAGTATAAAAATAACTATACCATAAGCAATGGAGGAGAGTTCTTGTTGAAAAGGTGTATATATAAAATGAACTAAAAATTTGGATCTCTATGGTGTTTGAGCAACAAGTCTTAGATAAAGAA
>JAOXJP010230750.1:0-10741 GCA_025762735.1 Platanus orientalis
AATTGTAGCTCTATCTCTTAGCTTTCTATGGGTGTAAGAATTGCCTAAATTGGATCTCTGAAAAGGACGTTATGCCCAAAATACAGTAATAGGTTCAGAAAATCTAAGAGATAATCTTGCCAAAACATGAAATATAAAAGTTGTCAGCACCTAGTTTTCCTTTTTCTTCATTACTTGACTATTTAGCTAGCTGGGTCCTCAAGCTTGACTCAATTAATTGCTTCAATTCTTTTAAAATTAGCTCTAAAGACATATCACCAATTTTGTAGCAAATTTCAGCCAAGAAAATCTCCATTTTAGCCTCTTTTGCTTGAATTATTCATTTCCTATCCAAATTAAACAAGGTGGAGAAAATTAAGATAAGAACTAATAAAAAAAGAGAAATAAGGAGAAACAAGCAAAAAGTAAAGACTAAAGGATATGAAAATGATGATAAAATAAAAAGCATATCAATGCACCACAAGTCTACGTGTGAGTAACTTCATACCAACTGTAGGGCTTTTGCAACACATCCCCAAAGTGTAGAACAACATGCCATTTATAGGAGTTATGCAACACAATCTTCACATACCCAACTTTGTGGCGTTTCAAGGAGTTGTGCTCCACAAGCCACCATGTATGTAAGTTTGCAATATTTTTATGAGCAGTGCACCATAGTTCCACATGTGCATAACTTCAAGCCCCCGAGTATATTATTTTGTACCAAACTATTGAGTTCGGCACTACATGACCACATGTGTACAACTCTATACCATATTTACTAGTTGTGCAACACAAGCCCCCACGTGCAAAAGTTTGCACTACTTTAAGAGTTGTGATCTACAATCCCACACATGCGTAACTTTGTGTCATTTTTAGGAGTTGCGCACTAAGAGAACACACGCATATCACTTCTTACCTATTCTTTGAGTTGTGCATCACAAGCTCCAACTTTTATAACATCGTACCATTTATTTAGTATTTGTGCCCTACATGCCTTAATGTGCGTGACTTTGTCCCCTAATTAGGAGTTGTGCTGTCTTACCCACAAGTACCAAATTTTGTACTTTATTTAGGAGTTGGGCACCACATACGCACATGTGCCCAATTTCAGACCTTATTTTGGAGTTGTAGACCATAATGCCACTCGTGTATAACTTGATACAACACTTGGTTGTTGAGCTCCACAAGCCCAAAGGTGCATACCCTCGGGCCGTTTGAATGGGTTGTGCACCACAAGCCCACACTTGCACAACTTTGTACCTAATTTAGGATCTGTGCACCACAATCAACCACACGCATAGCAAAGCACCATTTTCAAGAGTTGTGCAGCATAGCACCGCATGTACGTAACTTGGTGCCATTTTAAGGAGTTGTGCACCGAACTTGAGAGTTGTGTACTTGGCCCCTACGTACATCTAACCCACATTTACGTCTTTTTGTACCTTATTTTGGAATTGTGCACCACTAGTTAACATGTGTGTAACTATGTACCAGTTATACGAGTTGTGCACCACAAGTCTACACATGCGTAACTTCGTACCAGTTGTAGGGGTCATGTAGCACATTCCCTACATACAGAACATCGTACCATTTATAGGAGTTACGCAACACCACCTTCACATACGCAACTTTGTGGCGTTTTAACTAGTTGTGCTCCACAAGCCACCATGTACGTATGTTTGTACCATTTTTACGAGTGGTGCACCACAATCCCACACGTGCATAACTTCAAGCCATTTTGAGCAATTATGCACTACAAGCACACAAGTGCATTACTTCGTACCAAATTATTGAGTTCAGCAATGCAAGACCACATGTGTATAACTCCATACCATATTTACGAGTTATGCAACACAAGCCCACACATGCGTAAGTTTGCATATTTTAAGAGTTGTGACAATCCCACACTCGCGTAACTTGGTGCCATTTTTAGGAGTTGCACACTAAGTGTGTACATGCACATTACTTCTTACCTATTCTTTGAGTTGCGAATCATAAGCTCCCACGTTTATAACTTTGTACACTTTTTTTTGTATCTGTGCACCACATGCTTATGTGCGTAACTTAATTCCCTATTTAGGAGTTTTGCTGTCAACCCACAAGTGCAGAATTTTGTACTTTATTTAGGAGTTGGGCACCACATATGCACATGTGCCCAATTTTAGACGTTATCTTGGAGTTATAGACCAGTATCCCATGTGTGTATAACATGATACTACGCTCAGTAGTTGAGCTCCGCAAGCCCAAACGTGTATCCCTTCAAGCCATTTGAATGAGTTGTGCACCACAAGCCCACACTTGCACAACTTCATACCTAATTTAGGAGTTGTGCACCACAATGAACCACACGCATAATTAAGCACTATTTTCAAGAGTTGTGCACCATACCACTGCACATGCGTAACTTGGTGCCATTTTTAGGAGTTGTGCATCAAACTTGAGAGTTGTGTAGTTTGCCCCTATGTGCATCTAACCCATATTTCGTCTTTTTGTATCTTATTTTGGAATTATACAGCACTAGTTAACATGTGTGTAACTATGTACCAGTTATACGAGTTATGCACCACAAGTTTAAACATGCATAACTTCGTCGCAGTTGTAGGGGTTGTGCAGCACATCCCCCACATGCAAAACATTGTTCCATTTATTGGAGTTGTGCAGCACAGCCTTCACATATGCAACTTTGTGGCATTTCAAGCAGTTTTCCTCCACAAGCCACCATGAGCATAAGTGTGCACCATTTTTAAGTGTAGTGCACCACAATCCCACACATGCATAACTTCAAGCCATTTTTAGCAATTATGCACTACAAGCACACAGGTGCATTACTTCATATCAAATTATTGAGTTCAACAACACAAGACCACATGTGTATAATGCCATACCATATTTACGATTTACGTAATAGAAGCCCGCACGTGCATAAATTTGCACTAATTTAAGAGTTGTGCTCGACAATCCCACACATGGGTAACTTTGTGCCATTTTTAGGAGTTGTGCACTAAGTGCGTACACGAACATTACTTCTTACCTATTCTTTGAGTTGTGCATTATAAACTCCTTCATTTATAACTTCGTACCATTTTTTTAGTATTTGTGCACCACATGCCCAAATAAGTGTAGCTTTGTTCCCTATTTAGGAGTTGTGCAGTCCTACCTAGAAGTGAAAAAATTTTATACTTTATTTAGGAGTTGGGCATCACATGTGCACTTGTGCCCAATTTCATACCTTCACTTGGAGTTACAAACCATAATCCCACTTGTGTATAACTCGAAACTACGCTTGGTTGTCGTGCCCAACAAGCCCAAATGTGCATACCTTCAAGCTGTTTGAATGGGTTGTGCACAAAAAGCCTACCATTGCACAACTATGTACCTAATTTGGGAGTTGTGCACCACAATCAACTACACGCGTAATTGAACACCATTTTCAAGAGTTGTGCACCATACCACAGCACGTGCGTAACTTTGTGCCATTTTTAGGAGTTGTGCACCGAATTTGAGAGTTGTGTACTAGGTAAATAACTTCATACCATTTTTAGATGTTGTGCACCTCTAACCCACATTTACGTATTTTTTTACTTTATTTTGGAATTATGCACCATAAGTTAACATGTGCATAACTTTGTATCAATTATACGAGTTGTGCACCACAAGTCTACACATGCATTACTTTGTACCAGTTATAAGGCTTGTGCAGCACGTCCCTAAAGTATGGAACATCGTCCATTTATACGAGTTGTGGAACACAGCCTTCACATGCTCAACTTTGTGGCGTTTCAAGGAGTTTTGCTCCACAAGCCACCATGTGCATAAGTTTACACCATTTTTAAGAGTAGTGCACATCAATGCCACACATGCATAACTTCAAGCTATTTTTAGCAATTATGCACTACAAGCCCATAAGTACAATATTTCATACCAAATTATTCAGTTCAGCACCGCATGACCACATGTCTATAACACCATACCATATTTACGAGTTGTGCAACAAAAGCCCAAACGTGCGGAAGTTTGCACTATTTGAAGAGTTGTACTTGGTAATCCCACACGTGCGTAACTTTATACCAGTTGTAGGGCTTACGCACACATCTTAAAGTGCAAAACATCGTACCATTTATAAGAGTTGTGCAACACAAGCTTCACATGCACAACTTTGTGGCGTTTTAAGGAGTTGAGCTCCACAAGCCCAAATGTACATACATTCGGGCCGTTTGATGGGTTGTGCACCATAAGCCCACACTTATACAACTTCGTACCTAATTTAGGAGTTGTGCACCACAATCAACCACACGCGTAATTGAGCACCTTTTTCAAGAGTTATCCATCATACCACAGCATGTGCGTAAGTTGGACCCATTTTTAGGAGCTGTGCACTGAACTTCAGAGTTGTGTACTTGGCCCCAACATATCTCTAACCCACATTTACGTCTTTTTGTACCTTTTTTTACAATTATGCGCTACTAGTTACCATGTCCATAACTTTGTACCAGTTCTACGAGTTATGCACCACAAGTCTACACATGCGTAACTTCATACTAGTTTTAGGGGTGGTGCAGCACATCCTCCACATGTAGAACATCATACCATTTATAGGAGTTGTGTAACACAACATTCACATATGGTACTTTGTGGCATTTCTAGGAGTTGTGCCCTGTAATCCACTATGTGCATAAGTTTACACCAATTTTAAGAGTTGTGCACTACAGTCACACGCATGCATAACTTTAAACCATTTTTATTAATTATGCATTACAAGCACACATGTGCATTAATTCGTAAAAAATTATTGAGATTGGCAATGGAATACCACATGTGTTTGATGCCATACCATATTCATGAGTTGTGGAACACAAGCCCGCACGTGCGTAAGTTGGCACTATTTTAAGAGTTGTGCTCACCAATCCCATACTCGTATAACTTCATGCCTTTTTTAGGAGTTGCACACTAAGGGCAAACATGCACATTACTTCTTACCAATTCTTTGAGTCGTGTAGCACAAGCTCCCTGTTTAATAACTTTGTACCATTATTTTTGTATTTCTGCACCACATGCCTAAATATGCGTAACTTAGTTCCCAATTTAGGAGTTGTGATGTCTTACTCACAAGTGCGGATTTTTATAATTTATTTAGGAGTTGGGCACCACATACACACATGTGCCCAATTTCAAACCTTATCTTAGAGTTATTGAACAAAATCCCACTCATGTGTAACTTGATAACAAGCTTAGCTCTTGAGCTGCACAAGCCCTGCCTTGCATACCTTCGGGCCGTGTGAATTGGTTGTAGACCACAAGCCCACACTTGCACAACTTCGTACCTAATTTAGGAGTTGTGCACCACAATCAACCACACGCATAATTGAGCACCATTTTCAAGAGTTATCCATCATACCACAGCACGTGCGTAACTTGGTGCCATTTTTAGGAGTTATGCACCGAACTTGAGAGTTGTGTACTTGGCCCCAACATTCCTGTAACCCACATTTACGACTTTTTGTACCATCTTTTGTAATTGTGCGCCACTAGTTAACATGTGCATAACTTTATACTAGTTTTACGAGTTGCACACCACAAGTCTACACGTGCGTAACTTCATACCAGTTGTAGGGTGGGGCAGCACATCCCCCACATGTGGAACATTGTATCATTTATAGGAGTTGTGCAACAAAACCTTCACATACTGTACTTTGGGGCGTTTCTAGGAGTTGTGCTTTGTAATCTACTATGTGCATAAGTTTGCACCAATTTTAAGAGTTGTGCACTACAGTCGCACGCGTGCATAACTTCAAACCATTTTTGTTAATTATGCATTACAAACACACATGTGCATTAATTTGTCAAACATTATTGAGGTTGACAACGGAATACCACATGTGTATGACTCCATACCATATTTACGAGTTGTGGAACAGAAGCCTGTACGTGCGTAAGGTGGCACTATATTAAGAGTTCTGCTCGACAATCACACTCACGTAAGTTCATGCCATTTTTGGGAGCTGCGCACTAAGGGCGCACACGCACATTACTTCTTACCTATTCTTTAAGTTGTGCATCACAAGCTCCCACATTAATGACTTCATACCCTTTTTTTGTGTTTAACCACCACATGCCTAAATATGCGTAACAATTTTCCCTATTTAGGACATGTGTTGTCCTACCCACAAGTGCAGAATTTTATACTTCACATAGGAGTTAGGCACCACATACGCACATGTGCCCAATTTTAGACCTTATCTTGGAGTTGTTAACCAGAATCCCACTCATGTATTAATTGATAGTAAGCTTGGTTGTTGAGCTCCACCAGCCCAAACCAGCATACCATTAGGCCGTTTGAATTGGATGTGGACCACAAGCCCACACTTGCACAACTTCGTACCTAATTTAGGAGTTGTGCACCACAATCAACCACACGCGTAGCTGAGCACCATTTTCTAGAGTTACCCATCATACCCCAGCATGTGCGTAACATGTTGCCACTTTTAGGAGTTGTGCACCAAACTTGAGAGTTTTGTACTTGGCCCCAACATAACTCTAACCCATATTTATGTCTTTTTGTACCTTCTTTTGAATTTGTGCGCCACTAGTTAACATGTTCATAACTTTGTACCGGTTCTACGAGTTCTGAACCACAAGTCTATGTATGCGTAACTTCATACCAGCTTTCGGGGTGCTGTAGCACATCCCCCACATGCAGAACATCGTACCATTTACAGGACTTGTGAAACACAACCTTTACATACGGTATTTTGTGGTGTTTCTAGGAGTTGTGGTCCCTAATCCACTATGTGCATAAGTTTGCACCAATTTTAAGAGTTGTGCACCACAATCCCACACGTGCGTAACTTCAAACCATTTTTTTAAATTATGCATTACAAGCACACATGTGCATTAATTCATAAAAAAATATTGAGGCTTGCTATGGAATACCACATGTGTATAACTCCATACCATATTTATGAGGTGTGCAATACAAGCCCGCTAGTGCAAAAGTTGGCACTATTTTAAGAGTTGTGCTAGAGAATCCCACACTCGTGTAACTTTGTACCATTTTTAGGAGTTGCACACTAAGGGCACACACACATATTACTTCTTAACTATTCTTTGAGTTGTGCATCACAAGCTCCCTCTTTAATAACTTTGTATCATTATTTTTGTATTTCTGCACCACATGCCTAAATATGCGTAACTTGGTTCCCAATTTAGGAGTTGTGCTTTCCTACCCACAAGTGCTGAATTTTGTAATTTATTTAGGAGTTGGGCACCACATACGAACGTGTGCCCAATTTCAAACCTTATTTTCGAGTTATTGACCAGAATCCCACTCATGTATAACTTGATAATAAGCTTCGGTCTTGTGCTCCACAAGCCCAAACATGCATACCTTCGGGCCGTTTAAATTGGTTGTGGACCACTAGCCCACACTTACACAACTTCGTACCTAATTTAGGAGTTGTGCACCACAATCAACCACACGTGTCATTGAGCATCATTTTCAAGAGTTATCCATCATTCCACAGCACGTGCGTAACTTGGTGCCATTTTTAGGAGTTATGCACCGAACTTGAGAATTTTGTACTTGGCCCCAACATTCCTCTAACCCACATTTACGTCTTTTTGTACCTTCTTTTGGAATTGTGCCCCACTAGTTAACATGTGCATAACTTTATACCACTTCTACGAGTTGTGCACCATGACCCTACACATGCGTAACCTCATACTAGTTGTAGGGTGGGGCAGCACATCCCCCACATGCAGAACATTGTACCATTTATAGGAGTTGTGCAACACAACCTTCACATACGGTACTTTGTGGCGTTTCAAGGAGTTGTGCTCCGTAATCTAGTATGTGCATAAGTTTGCACCAATTTTAAGAGTTGTGCGCTACAGTCACACGCGTGCATAACTTCAAACCATTTTTATTAATTATGCATTACAAGCACACATGTGCATTAATTCATAAAAAATTATTGAGATTGGCAATAGAATACCACATGTGTATGATGGCATACCATATTCACGAGTTGTGGAACACAAGCCCGCAAGTATGTAGGTTGGCACTACTTTTAGAGTTGTGCTCGACAATGCCACACTCGTATAACTTCATGCCTTTTTCTTGAGTTGCACACTAAGGGCGCACATGCACATTACTTCTTACCTATTCTTTGATTTGTGCATCACAAGCTCCCATGTTTATGACTTCGTACCTTTTTTTTGTGTTTAAGCACCACATGCCTAAATATGTGTAACTTTGTTCCCTATTTAGGACACGTGTTGTCCTACCCACTAGTGTAGAATTTTATACTTTACTACGAGTTAGGCACCACATACGAATATGTGCCCAATTTCTGACCTTATCTTGGAGTTGTTGACCAGAATCCCACTCGTGTGTAACTTAATAATAAGCTTGGTTATTGAGCTCCACAGGCCCAAACTTGCATACCTTCGGGCGATTTGAATTGGTTATGGACCACAAGCCCACACTTGCACAACTTCATACCTAATTTAGGAGTTGTGCACCACAATAAACCACACGTGTAATTGAGCACCAGTTTCTAGAGTTACCCATCATACCCGAGCACGTGTGTACCATGGTGCCATTTTTAGGAGTTGTGCACCGAATTTAAGAGTTTTGTACTTGGCCCCAACATACCTCAAACCCACATTTATATCTTTTTGTAACTTCTTTTGGAATTGTGCGCCACTAGTTAACATGTGCATAACTTTGTACCAATTCTATGAGTTATTCACCACAAGTGTACACGTGCGTAACTTCATACCAGTTGTAGGGGTGCTGCAGCACATCCCCCACATGCAGAACATCGTACCATTTATAGCAGTTGTGTAACACAACCTTTATATACGGTATTTTGTGTTGTTTCTAGGAGTTGTGCTCTATAATCCATTATGTGCATAAGTTTGCACCAATTTTAAGAGTTGTGTACCACAGTCCCACGCGTGCATAACTTTAAACCATTTTTATTAATTGTGCATTACAAGCACACATGTGCAATAATTCGTAAAAAAATATTGAGGTTAGCAATAGAATACCACATGTGTATAACTCCGTACCACATTTACGAGGTGTGCAACACAAGCCCGCACATGTGTAAGTTGGCACCATTTTAAGAGTTGTGCTTGATAATCCCATCGTTGCGTAACTTCATGCCATTTTGAGGAGTCGCGCACTAAGGGTGCACACACACATTACTTCTTACCTATTCTTTCAGTTTTGCATCACAAGCTCCCACGTTTCTGACTTCGTACCCTTTTTTCATATTTGTGCACCACATGCCTAAATATGCAAGAATTTGCTCCCTGTTTAGGACTTGTGCTATCCTACCCACAAGTGCAGAATTTTGTACCTTATTTAGGAGTTGGGTACCACATTCGCACATATGCCCAATTTCAGACCTTATCTTGGAGTTGTAGACCAGTATCCCACTCATGTATAACTTGATAATAAGCTTGGTTGTTAAGCTAGAAAAGCCCAAACGTGCATACCTTCGGGCCGTTTGAATTGGTTGTGCAACACAAGCCCACACTTGCACAACTTCGTACCTAATTTAGGAGTTTTGCACCATAATCAACTACCCGTGTAATTGAGCACCATTTTCATGAGTTATGCATCATACAGAGCATGTGCGTAACTTAGACCCATTTTTAGGAATTGTGCATCAAACTTTAGAGTTGTGTACTTGGCCCCAACAAACCTCTAACCCACATTTACATCTTTTTGTACCTTCTTTCGGAATTGTGCACCACTAGTTAACATGTGCATAACTTTGTACTAGTTCTACGAGTTATGCACCACAAGTGTACATGTGCGTAACTTTGAACCAGTTGTAGAGGTGGTGCAGCACATCCGCCACATGCAGAACATCGTACCATTTAAAGGAGTTGTGTAACACAACCTTCACATACGGTACTTTATGTAGTTTCTAGGAGTTGTGCTCCGTAATCCACTATGTGCGTAAATTTGCACCAATTTTAAGAGTAGTGCACCAGAGTCTCACACGTGAATAACATCAATCCATTTTTATTAATTATGCATTACAAGCACACATGTGCAATAATTCATAAAAAATTATTGAGGTTAGAAATGGAATACCACATGTGTATAACTCTATACCATATTTATGAGTTGTGCAACACAAGCCCGCACGTGCGTAAGTTGGCACTATTTTATGAGTTGTACTTGACAATCCCACACTCGCATAACTTCATGCAATTTTTATGAGTTGTGCACTAAGGGCGCGTATGCACATTACTTCTTACCTATTCTTTGAGTTGTGTAATACAAGCTCCCACATTTATGACCTCATACCCTTTTTTTGGTATTTGTGCACCACATTCCTAAATATGTTAAACTTTGTTCCCTATTTAAGACTTGTGCTATCCTACCCACAAGTGCAGAATTTTGTACTTTATTTTGGATTTGGGCACCAGAGATGCACATATGCCCAATTTCAAACCTTATCTTGGAGTTGTAGACCAGAATCCCACTCGTGTATAACTTGATAATAAGATTGGTTGTTGAGCTCCGCAGGCCCAAATATGCATACCTTCATGCCGTTTGAATTGGTTATGGACCATAAGCCACACTTGCACAACTTCATACCTAATTTAGGAGTTGTATACCACAATCAATCACATATGTAATTGAGCACCATTTTTAAAAGTTATCCATCAGACCATAGCAGGTGCATAACTTGGTGCCATTTTTAGGAGTTGTGCACCAAACTTGAGAGTTGTGTAC
>JAOXJP010230751.1:0-10741 GCA_025762735.1 Platanus orientalis
ATACCTATGAGATCCTGTTCTTCTCCTTAAAAAAAAAAAAAAAAAAAACAGGTCCTGTCAGGATAAAATAAACACGACACATACCCAATGACAATAGAATGTGATGGGTCAAACAAAGCATGATGTGTTCTACATTTAAAAATTAGAAATGATTATAGAAATAAGAGCAATATCAATAAATTAATGTATCTATCTATCAATAATAATAACAATAATAAAAAATAAAGAGTTATCTTCTATTTAACAACAATAAATTTCATGTCCGATTACATTTCCCTTTAAGTAATTATTCTCTTCCTTGTAATTCATTAGTTCTCTTGATTCAATGTGTTTCACTAGGTTCCTTTCAATGTCCAATGTGTTTCAATTATATTCTCTCTTTAACTTTAGGTTTCCACTTGTCCAATAACGATGAGTTCAATAATAAATTTGTTTCACCTATGTTTTTTCATCTGGTGATTAGGTACCAATAGCCAATATTCACCATTATTTTGTCACCCAGTAACTAAGTACCAATGTTGCATGTATTGTCAAACCTAGTGTAAGGTTCCATCAATATGCCTCTTGATGGTAAGGGGTCCATGTAATCCAATGAGTTCAATATTCAATGATTCACAATAGGTTCAATAACAATATTTTCAATAATTCAATTCACAATGATTCACTATCAATATTCCATTTTTTTTAATCATGTTCCACTAACATTAAGAATGGATTCAATAAATTCTACACATACAATCAAATCAATTTACAGTTCTACAATATTACAATAAAAATATTTATCATGCTTTGAGTCAAAACTCAAAAATAGGATAACTGATCCTCCTAAGAATAATTCTATGAATAGGCAATTCAAAAACAACACTTGAACAATTTTGTTTTATCATTAACTAGTTAAAATTTTATATTTTATATCTATGAATTCAATTTAAACTATAGGTTTCAGAAAACTAGAGTTTAACAATTTCAAACAAAAGCCAGGTTCTTGTTTAACTTTGAAAATCCTTTGAAAAATCAGTTGGAAAATCATTCAAAACAGGGAACAATGATTTAGAAATCAAAACATGTTGAAAATAAAAATATTCAATGGATTAAATTCATTAAAATCGGATCTACAAAGTTCTAAAACATGAAAAATAGAAATTTAGAAAACTAGGGTTTCCCTTTTAAAAACAATGGAATTTTGTCAAATTGGAAGTAATATAACGAATTCCTATGAGTGCTATTAATCAAAATAAATCAAAATTTATGTGTAATGATTACAATATAGATTGACAATAGCTAGGATTGAATTAAAATTTAAAAAACAAAGGAATCTAACACAAGGGTTTAGAATTGAATGAAAATAATAGATTTCATCTAAACATGGAGTATAAACAATTTCTATGAGTTCTATGAATCAAAACATGTCAAATATTATGTGTAATGCTTACCTTTAACTCGAATCGATGAAAAATTTCTTTAAATTTGATATTCTTCAAGCTTTTTTTTTCAAAATCCCCAACTTTTCTCCAAAGATCTCTAAAATCCATTCTTTTCTCTTCCTTCCTTGATTCTAATGAGTTTCTAGTGTTTGTAATTTGAGTTTAGGTTTCTCTTATATAGATAGGAGGTGTTCAAGTCAAATTGGGAAACTTTTTCATTCAAAGCTTTCAAAAAAACAAGATTTTTTGCATGTAATCATAATTTTTGAACTTTATGAGTTATTTATGATTTTGCCATTGTACTAAAATGGTTCTAACTTTCTCTTAGGACTTTGTTTTTCAAACCGTTTGTTATGTTGAAATCTAGACTTCAAGATCTTTATGTTGGTATATTTTTCATAATAAATTATTAGGTTCACTATTTTTCATCTAGTTTCAAAGTTCTCCTATGTTTTTAGGTCTATAATTTTATCATTAAGACATAAAAATAATGAAAATGCATAAGAAAAATCTTGGGTATTACACTTCTCTAAGCATCTTGAAAGAGGAAGACAAACCATTAAAATATTGAACTCTGGATTCTCAAAAATAGAAACATTTTGATTCTTCCATATATTCCAACTAAAAGTAAAAATCATAATCACAATATTTGAACAATTATGTTTAGATAAAGATTTCATTGCATCAAGTATCTAATCCATTCAGAAAATGAGTAAATTTTTTCCTCAAGAGTTCTCAATGATATTGGGGAAACATACCATATGGGAGCCACAACATTACACTTAATTAGACAATGCATGTTTGATTTATTTTCCTTTTTTTTTTACAAAAAGGGCATTCGAAATCAACAAAAACTATTCTTTTTATAAGATTTTCTTTAACAGGTAAGGCCTCTTTAAATACATGTTAGAGAAAATTTATTTTCCAGGGGTTTCCATCCCCCAAATCTTGTTCCAAGATATAGGATTTGGGTCATGAGCCAAAGGAGCTTGCAAAGCAATGACCAATAAGTAAGCTGATTTAATCGAAAAGATACCCCTTATATCATAATTCCAAATAAATTGATCATGCAAATTATTGTGAACTATTGGAATTTGAAGAATTTTACTGTTCTCTTCATTAGAAATAATTTTTTACCAGGATATGAATTCCAATTCTTTGTATGGAGATTAATGAACTCTCTAACTTTTTGGATAGAAAAAGGGGGAGGATTAACACAAGATAATTTGAAATTTGGAGAATATGGAATCCATGTGTCCTTCTATAAGTTTATATCATTTCCCAACCCAACATTCCAAATTAAACATTTATTCAACAATTGTCTACATTTATGATACTTTTCCAAGCCCATGAGAAAATATGTTAATTTTGGAACTCAAAAAATTCTCCTTGGGGAAATAAAAAGATTTAACCAATTTAACACAAAGTTCATCAAAATTCTTAACTATCCTCTAGGCTTGCTTTGCCAACAAAGCAATATTGAAAGAGTGAAAGTCTCTGAATACAAGGTCACCATCTCTTTTGCTCAATCTAAAATTATCCCAACAGATCCAATTGATTTTCTTCTCCTCATCTCCATTACCCCACCAAAATTTTCTTTAAAGTACATTTATGGATTTGCATAGTCTTGGGCATAAGGAACTAGGACAACAAAAAAATTGGTTTTTTGTGATGACACCAAAATTGTTGGGGCGACAACCAAAGATACCATGATTGATATAACCTTAAATACATGCCCATTGATCCTAATTACTAGCCACACAATAAAATAGAAATGCCAAAAGGATCAAGGCATGCAAGTGACATTTATTGGTAGAAAGGCTCAAATTTTTATTCTTAAACACAACTTTATACTCAAGCACATAAAAGCCCTATGTGTACTATGGATATGCTCAATAGCCCACCAACCACTAATATTCATTTACTTTATGGCTAAATAAAACCATAGCTTTCAATGGGAAAACTAAGGGAACATTCAATGACATTCATTCAACTGCTTTCACCATTTTTTTAAATAAGAAATTTGCTTTAGATATATAGGAAATGAATGGATTCAATTTGGCTCATTCACAAATAACAAACTGATTTTCTTTCACTCTTTGTCATCTCTTAAAGTCTCAACTTGATCCATGGAGGGGGTGTCTCTAAAGATGATCATGATCATATCAAGAAGGAAGGCTGACTTAGGTGACCAAAGATGGGAGTTTGACTAAGATGTACAATGTTTTCCACACCGATATTTTCTCTAATTAGAAAAGCTCACCTAGATTTACCATGTACTTTAATGACCAACACTAAGATTTATTTTGATTTATTTTGCAAGATGTTTTGTGTAGACATTATAAATTAATACCACGCATACCTTTCTCTCAATGGTTGAACAGAGGGAGAATCAATTCTCATTGTTTGAATTCTTTAAAAGTCCTTATGGTATCATAGCTGCATACATTTGGGTGTGAATACTCTGCATTCAAGGCTTGAGTTCTCCTCTTCAATGGTGTCATTGACAATAGAAACTATGATATAAATAACCTCCATGGTTATAGCAAAGCTTACTAAGAAGAACTATCTTTCTTGGAAAGAATAGGTCCTTTCTCTTTTTAAAAACATCAACTTAATTGACTATATATCTTATGAAGGAAAAGAACCACAACCAATCAAAATCGCAGATGTCAAGGAGGAAAAAACTCAACCTATGAAAATTGGAGGTTTGCTAAAGAGTCTCCTCTCAAGAACTTTGACAAAAGAAATTCATACTCTATTAACTAGCCTTGAAAATTTTGGAAGTGTCTTGAAGAGACTTTTGTGGGGGCATCTCAGGAGAGAGAATTCAGATTAATCTGCCAGCTCTAAACAATATGAAATGGTAACCAAAGTGCTACAAATTACTTAAAATCAATTAGGAAAATTTGTGATGAGGTCTCAGCCATGTGAAAACTTGTCTTTGATAGAGATACATTATTTTGAACCATTAATGCTCTAGGCCCTAAATTTGATAGCTTTGTTAATGCTATTATGACATGACCACCCTTGCCAACATTTTCCTAGCTTTTAGCTTCATTTCTTATACTGAAACAATGTACAACCATGAATAATGCTGCAAAAGGTGATATATCTAAGTCTCAAGCCTATATAGGCCAAAGACAAAGAAAATCTAAGAAGGTAACCAAAAAACTAGAATGGTCATAGAGGTCTACCTTTTGACTCTAGAGGGCTTAGATTCACCCAAGCTAGTCAAAAGAAATTTTAGAAATCTAATACTAATAGAGTTAGTACTTAATGTGTCATTCAACAAGGAGAAGGTAACACCTCTACTTAAAGGTTTCCTTCTAGTCTTCCAATGTTAGATTTTGAAGAAGCATGGACATGAAGCACTCTGATGATGGTATTGCTTTAACCACTCCTCCCAGGAAGAAAAGATAACTTAAGTATTGACTGCCATATTAATTATTGTTCCACAAGATTCGGAATAGATCCCTGTTACATCCCACATGACAAATAATGCAGGTAATCTTCATACACTGCATCGATAAAATTTTTATTAGTGAAGATAATGCATTATCCATCTCTCATATTGGTAGTACTAGTCTGGAAACTTCTCATGGGAATATAAAATTGAAGAATTCTAATTGTACCTATTATTACTAATAATCACCCAACAATTAGTCAATTAATAGATAATTGATCTTGTTTGAATTTACATATGATGGATTTGTTATAAAGAATCAACAATCAAATAAAAGTCTCAAGAAGGGAACTAGAAACAGTGGATTATATACCTTGAGGAAGGACTTACTTAATAAAGCACTTTATTCATCACAACAAAGGAAATTTTCAGAGAATGTTTTGCATCAATGTTTGGGTCATGCTCAACCAAAACTAGTGTCATTTTTTAACTCTTAAGAATTTTATTTCCTAAACATTGGAATAAAAATATGACTATTTGTTCTAGTTGTCAACTTGGTAAAAACAGTAAACTTCTATTTGTTACTAACTTTACTCATTCAAAAAAACCATTTGTCCATTGTGGCCTTTACGGTATGCTTTTATTTCTTCTATACAAGGCTTCTGATATTATGCCTTATTTGTGGATGCTTACTCACATTACACTTGGATGTTTCCTTTGAAACTTTAGTATGATTTTCTTAAGTGCTTTGTAAACTTAAAAAAGATGATTAAGAACCAATTTGATGCCAAAATTAAAATATTTTAGTGTAATGGTAGAGGAGATTTAATAAAAAGAAAGAAAGAGAATTACTCTAATTGCTTATTCAAAATGGTATTATAAGATATCTTTCATGTCCTAAGACACTAGAGCAAAATAATGTAGTTGAAAGAAAGCATAAAAATATTGTTGAACTTGGGTTGTTTATGTTTTTTTCAGAGTAGTCATCCTAAGGCATATTGGGTTAAAACCTTTCATACAATAGTATTCCACATATATTGTTTGCCATGAAGAAAATTGATTATGGAATCACCTTTCAATTTATTTAGAAGATATCTGGTTCACTCTGTATATTTGATTGCCGATGCTACCCATGTTTGTGTGATTATGGGAAGAACAAATTCTCTCCAAAATCACTTCATTATTTCTTTATTGGGTATAGTACTCTTCATAAAGGTTATAAGTGTCTCTTTCTTGAGACATGAAGAGTTAAATTTCTAAACATGTCATATTTAATGAAGCTTCTATGCCTTTCTCTAACTTTTCTATCAATCCTAGTATTGATATCTCATAGAAGAAAGATATGACTTTGACTAAATGGAAAAATGAATATACTTTTGACAATGACACCTCATCCAACCTTTCTTCAAAATATTATCTCCTATGCTTTGGCTTGATGCTGATGTGTAAGAGAGAGTGTAACACCCTGCATTCCATTTAAAGGGTAAAATTGTAATTTTCATCCTATAATGGTGAAATTATCATTACACATATGTTGTACAGACCATAAAGTGGTTTAGGAACCATTTGGAGCAAGGTTCAAGTATAAGACCCATGTTGGACCATGAACTTATCAAGTTCGAAAGTTATCCTGATGGTGTATTTAGGGTTAATTCCCGGTCCCATTGACACCAATCCCGAGTGAAATAGAATATGAACCATACCTTATTGGATAGTTCGTTGAGTCTATTTTTCAAACGCAACAAATGGTTAATAATTTTGAGTTTTGTAGAGAAAGTTATGGCCAATTTACTTAAGGGTGTTTGTGTAGGATTTTTTTGGAGAATCACGATCAATTAGGGATCGTGTGATCAATCATGATCTCGTGATTGATCACGAAGACCTGTTTTTGGATTGATTGATCACGAATGAAGCAGCAGGGCTCTCAAGACTTTTTTGGGTGATTCATGATCGATCACAGATCTTGTGATTGATCATGACATGCCCAGAAACGTTGAAAAGTGCTAAAAATTACTTTTTATGTGATTTTTTATGTGGCTTTCACCCATTAAACCCCCACACATGTGGGATTTCATCTTAGACAAGTTAAGAAACCCCTAAGACATCATTTAGGTCATTTAGGGAAGAAAGAGTAAAGTTTAAAGAGGTTTAGGAAGCTTGAGAGAGGAAGAGAGAGATTTTTCCAAATTCGGTAAGTTTCACTCCCAAACTTGAAAACCTTGCTAGAATAACTTATTTTCTTTATAGATTTTTTTAGTTTCACCTATACTTCATTTTATTAGAGAATAGAAAGAAAGACAAGGAGATTCTTCTCTAGGACCTTATTGATAAGTAGGGAACGAAACTTGGGTAAGTAGTTATACAAAACTTACTCTAATTTTTCTTGTTTTAGGTTCCTAGAAATCTTATAATGGTAAAATCTTGACTCTATGATTGTTCTATGATATGTTTGTGAACCTCTTTGCTAGGATCTTAGAACCCCACCTACTCTGGTGATTTATGATGAGATCTTTTCATTTTCTACTAGGATCTTAGAAATCTATATCTTATATTATAAGGAAAAGTGGATTTTCATGCTATCTATATGTATTTTCTTGAAATGATGAATCTCATGCTCTGAGAATGTTTGTAAACTATGATTTCATAGCTCTGTAGCTTCCATGAAGGATATTGATGGATGATTTGCTTGATTTCTATGACTAATATGATTATTTGAGTTGGTGATGAATATTTCATAAATATATTTGTTAAATATGAAGCATATTGATTTCCATATCATGATATTAGTATATTGTTATGTATAAATTGCTTGGAAAACTCTATGGAATAATTTAAGTCTGGTATGCTTTGAGATGGTGAAGATTGGGTTTCTTTCTTTGGCTTTCTATGAGTTCATTTGATTCTTACACTCTACATGTTTGATAAAATGTCTCTTATGGATTTTTTATATTACCCTAATGTTTCTTGGATATCTTTGGATTCATTGTTCGAGTCTAATGTTTCCCATGATAAATTCCTTCAAATATATGTTAGCTTATGGCAATTTGTGATGCTTTATTGACTTCCTATGTTAGTTCATTAATTTTTACACTCTACATGTTTGATAAAATGTTTTTTAATGTTTTCCTTATTATTTATATGTTTCTTGGATGCTTTTTGATGATATTAATGAATGCTTATAATGATAGATTTCTTCTCTATTACTAAGTTAATGAATGTAACATGTGAATAATATATTTTCTTGTCATGATTTAAGAATGTTTCATATAGTTATATGATGAAGTAAGTTACTCATGAACCAATGAGGAGTGACATAGAGAAAGAATCAAGGAAACATGAAAGAAGATAAGTAAAAATGTTAAAATGTAAATGTCTCATTATTAAGAATAAGTAAAGAATGAAATAAGATAAGCAAGGAAAGTAAAGACAAGTGTTTTAATTATGATGGCCATCCCATTTGAGTAATAATGCAATGGTATGATGACCCTCCTATTGGGGTAATAATGCAATGGTATGATAGCCCTCCCATTGGGGTAAGAATGTAATGGTAAGATGGTCATCCTATTGGGATAATAATGCAATGGTAAGATGACCCTCCTATTAGGGTAATAATGCAATGATATGATGACCCTCCTATTATGGTATAAATAATAGTATGATAATGTCCCCTATGATTAGGGATAATACAATATATCAAAAGTGTAAAGTAAATGAAAGTGAGTGAAAGTAAAGTGTAAGATAAGTGAAGAAAAAGTGTAAGGTAGTTAAAAACAAGTATAAAAAAGTGATACAAAGTAAACATGAGTAAGTATAAGTGACATTGAAGGACCCACTAGTGAGAATGAAACTATGTTAAAAAAAAAAAAAGGAAAAATTCATAAGATATACAAAAAGAAGTGAAACCATTATAAGAATGATGAAAAAAGTTTATAAGAAATAAATAATGTTAAAGATAAAAGAAAAACATATAAACTTCAAAAGTAAAGCAAAGTTATAAGTCGTGTAAGGGAAGAAAATTATAAAGACAATGAAATAGAGACATTTAAGTTTCATAAGTAAGAAGAAGTTCATAATTTATGTAAGAAATAAAGTTTCATGAAAGGAAAAGAAAGTGCATAAGCTATTAATGAAAATACAAGTCCTTAATACGAGTAAGTAAAGAAGATGTTAAGAAAATGATGGAAGCTCATAACCTTTAAAAAAATACAAGTTCCCAAACTATGTAAGTAAAAAATAGATATGTATAATGGTACTTTCATTGGAGTACAAGTCAACACTTTAAAGATCAATGACAAGTATTGAAATGACCAATGAAAAGTGATAAATAAATATTAAGACAAGGACAATAGAAGCTAATGAATGATAAGTGAAAACATGATGAATGATAATTAACTTATGATAAATAGCAAGTAAGAATGTAGAATTGATAAGTACTAAGGTAATAATAGAATTGTTGAATATGAAAGTAGAATTTCATGTCTCATTATGCAAATGTGTTATTATGATTGCTAATTACTTAATAATGATACATGTTTTGCTTGAAATGATTTGTATATGTATATTCATATTATGAAAGTATAGTCTATGCAAGAGAAATGAATAAAAATGCTCATTGAGATAAACACTAGATACATTTACTATCGATAGACTATGAAATATTTACCATGTGATTGTAAACACATATTGCTATGTATATTGTCATATGTAGATAGGAGAAGATTGTCATGTGTAGGTAGAATCATGCATATTGCCATATATAGACATTAGAAGGATGTCATGTATAAATAGAATCATGTGATTTGCAATTTCTAGTTCCTACATGATAAACAATGATGATGAATGTATAAACCTTGTAATGTCTAGTAGATGATGTATGCACACTAGTATATGCCTACACGTTAGAAAATGGTACGTATTCTATATGGAGGTATATTTAATATTTTATATGAAAAGATGTGTTTTACCTATCCGGTTTCTATAGTAGGTTTTGTATGCCTACTTACAAGCCGTGGATCTCACCTATCCAAACCATTTTTTCAGGTGAGTTTTGGTGCAGGTATGCTTTCTAGGTGGCCTAAAGGTTGGAGGAAAGACACTCGGTTGATGCTTCTATTCTTTAATAGTTTCAGTTTCATTTAGACTCTCTGTGTTATGTATTAAACCTTTTATGATGTACTAAGGTTGAAATTTGAATTTTTGAGACTTGTAGTTTTATATTTGAGATTTGTAGTTTTATATTTGAGATGTGGTAATGGAGTTTATAGCCCCTATTGATGATAGGAGATTAGTGACATGATAGTTAGTATGTTTTTATGTTATGGTTTATTTCCATTGTACCTTTAAGTTTCTGATGTTAGTAAGGATTGATTCTTATTCCACTCCGTTGCACATGATAAATTTAAGGTAAAGTTCTAAGTAACCCTATAGGTTAAAATGAAAAGTGAAAAATTTATAGTGAATGTTTTCGGACCTGGTTTAGTAGCGGCACGATTTCATGCCTATATAAGGTTATGGAATTTTGGGTCATTATAGAGAGCTCTAAACACTATCATTGCTACTAATGCATTTCCTACTCCTTTGTCTTCACATGCTTTCGCTGACTCAACTTTGCAAGGATTAGCATCCATGGTCCTACCCGCATCTCATGTTACTACTCTAGAATCTCCAAATTTCTCCATGAGACAAGATGTTGTAGTCATGCCACCATTTATAACTTCACATCCTTCTTCATCTGTTGAAGTATCATGTGTGTCATAGACTATACCTCACAATCAAGGTCAATATTTGGCAATTAATGCACCCTATGAAGATTAGAGGAAAATCTTGGCGTGGTCTGTAACGCCCCAAAATTTCATCATTAGATAAGACTTTGGAGTGTTAATCTCTTTACACTCTTCTTCTTCTTTCACTT
>JAOXJP010230752.1:0-10741 GCA_025762735.1 Platanus orientalis
CCTAAATCTAATATCCATTCATCATGAAAAAATGTGTTCATACCTTTGGAAACTGTGAGAACATCTTCAATGTACTCTTCATGTTCTTTTGTCAATGATGTATTGGGATTATCACATTTCTTCCTGTTAGAATGCTTTGGATAATCCCTCTTCTTGTGACCATATTCTTTACAATGAAAGCATCGCATCTTGCCATTTCCTCTAAATTGACCATTATCACTTCAAGAACTTTTTTCCTTTGTTCTTCCTCCCACAAATAGACCTTCTGCCTGCTCCTCACCCTCTTCTCAAAATACCTTCTTCTTCAATTCCCTAGAATGTAAGGATGCCTTAACATCTTTCATGGAGATGGTATCCTTTCTATAGAGTAAGGTTGTAACAAAGTGTTCATATGATGCAGGTAAAGAGCATAAAACAATGATAGCTTGATCCTCATCATCAATCTTAATATCAATGTTTTTCAGATCCGTAATGATTTTGTTGAATTCATTTAGATGCGTTTTCATAAACATACATTCTCTCATCCTCAGTGTATAGAGTCATTGTTTCAAATACAACTTGTTCGTGAGAGACTTCGTCATGTATAGGCTTTCCAACTTGAGCCATAACCCAGCCGCAGACTCCTCTTCTACAACCTTTCTCAACACCTCATCGGCTAGGCACAACTGAATCGCGCTGAGTGCCTTGAGGTCAAGTTCTTCCCTTTCATCTTCCTTCATCATCGCATGAAGTTTTTTCTTTCCCATCCAAGCTTTGATTACTCCTTGTTGAACCAACAACGCACACATCTTCACACGTCATTGACTGAAGCTGTTATGCCCGTCGAATTTCTTTACTTCATACCTTGCCACCATATCAAAACACCCCAATCACAGCCTATGGCTCTGATATCAATTGTTGTGTGGAAGTCTAGATTTATATTGTAGATAACAAATAATAAAAGAAGAAATTAATGCAAACAACACACACACACAAAGCACAAGATGATTTAATGTGGTTCGGCTTAAAGCCTATGTCCATGGACAAAGACGATCAAGAAAGCTTTCACTATGTAAAACCAGAGATTACAAGAGCTTTGCGGCTGCCTTCGCTTCCCAAACCCTATTTCCTAGGTTAGAAGAGAAGAAACCCTAATAACCCATATGTTAAAACAATGTATTTATACCCAAAATACCAAAAACCCTAAAACCAAGTAACTTTCAAAATGAAAGTTACTTATTCCGTGTGAAACCTCCACACGTCTTTCGCTAAGAGATGTGCGAATTAAAGACCTCCTCTCAATAATGAGTCAATCAATGGCTTGCTTATAAGGGTCTGTGTTAACATAGACAGTCATTCTCCTATTTTATTTCCATTGTCTAAGGTCCTAGTTATAGAAAATAGTTGCCAGTTGTTGGGTTAATGTTTTGTATTCAACCCGAGATGTAATCCAGATGGTGAGCCCAAAAAAACCCAAATGTCTCGTTTGTTTAGGGTCCGGATCCAACTTGTGGGGATTAAGGTTTATATTAAGGGTTTCTTGATTTCCATGCCACCACACTGTTCATTGTAATATCTATTTTGCTCATAGCGAAAACTCTCTTTCCATTTTCGCCCATAGACATAGGCTTCAAGCTGAACCACATTACATTGTCTTTTTCTTTGTGTGTGATTGTTGTTACGTTATTTTCTCTCTTCTATTTTGTTGCATACAATCCCAAGTCTCTAGATTTTTGCATAACACCAGTCTATACATGGAACCCTACACGTAGAACATACCAAACGTATAATTCCCATACCTAGAATTTGTCCATGTAAAACCAATCTTATGGTACCCAAATTCAAAAACACATCATGTGTCAATCAATGGCACGTCTACATAGGCATGGGTCAACATAGACAATCATCCTCCCTTACAAACTATCTTGTTGTTGTATGTCATGTGTTTAGCTCTTAATGGATTGGTTACAAAAGTAGGGTTGAGATTTAACTTCTAAAAAGGAGTTGGGTCTACCTGAAATAGAAGTTTTTCTATTTTATTTTGAATAAAAATAGATAAATGAAAACTCTTACAAAAAACCTCATAAGTCACAACTAGTCTTGGTTTCAACCAAAAAGAAAACAAAAATCCCAGCCTTGGATTCCTTTTGTCTCCTGTAAAAGAGAGAGAGAGAGAGAGAGAGAGAGAGAGAGAGAGAGTTTTCAACGTGCAAAATGAATGAGAGAAAACAATCTCTTCACAGGGTAATGAAGGGGGATGTAACTGAGAATAGTTGGTGTGAGTTTGAGCTATAATACTTTCTACATTTTTCTTTTTTATATACAATGAAGAGTGAACAAATCGCCCCATAAAAGTAAGTCAAATAGTCAGATAACATACATCTCTACATATATATATATATTTGCCTTGGGAATATTGTATGTTTGGTTGAGGTCTACTAATTTTAAAAGTTGGTACCAGATCTACAAATTCAAAGTTCTTGTTTGGCGATGAGGAGGAATTAGAAGGAGGACCAGTTGCAGAAGAAGGATTTGTTGAAATATATTAAGTATATTAACTCTAACCTCTCCTACAACCTTAGGGTTTTAGGAGAGACGGGTAATTGCTTTAGTTAAGATGGTATCAGAGCAGGTTTTAGGTCATGAGTTCAAATCTCCTGACAGACGCAATTATTCTCCTGGGCTTTCTGTGCACATGTATGCACATTCTAAGAACTTGCACCTAGCTCCCCCGTGTTCATTGTCCAGGAGTGTCCCTCCTAAGGGGAAGTGTTGAAATATATTAAGTATATTAACTCTAACCTCTCCTACAACCTTAGGGTTTTAGGAGAAACGATTAATTACTTTATTTAAGAGATTCTATATAGTACAATTGTTTGTGGTCATTTCTAATGATGGATCACATTTTCTTCCTTTTAAGAAATGATAATGAATAGTTGAATGTGAAATTGGAGGCGGTAAGATTTAGGTATATTAGATCACCAACGGTATAGAGGTTCCTCCTTAGTCATAAAACAATGATTGGTTATGAAAGAATGCTTTTTCCTATGACTCTAATAATGAAAGAATAAACCTTTATTATTATTATTATATATATTTTTATGATGGTAGAATTGTTTATGATTTTGCATTTTAGATTTTCCACTAAATGCAATTGTTAGTATGATTTTTTTTTGGGGGGGGTGGTTCACATTCTTTTTTCCTTCTTTGTTTTAAATAGTTTTTTTAGTAATGAAAAACATTTTGGCGAGCCTCATGGTTGTACTATATTGATGGTATGAGGTGCCATGTGTTGAAAACGAAGGGGAATGGAGTCCCTGTTTTTTTTTCTTCATTAAAACCATTTTCAAAGTGTTGTAAAATTTTGATTTTCACTGTTTAAACGTTTAGTCCCACATCGGTTAGGAACAATTTCCAATTGCAATATATAATGAATCACCTCCCACTTACTCTTGTATTTTGAGAGACCTCTCTTTACCGTATAACAACGGTACAATGAGGTATACAAACAAGGGCACCGGCTTGGGCGCATGAGGCGCATTTTGCACTTCATAAGTGCGCATCATCACATTGAAATTGCAAGATTTATTTTCGATGTCCTAGATGAATTATTGTGGAATCCGAGTTAGTCACACTTAGATAGTCCATAATGGGATAGGTATGGCGATTGACTTGTTCGTGTCTAAACGGAGCGCAACAAGATAAAATCCATGACTAAGGCCCATTAAAGCTTGGTCTCGCGACTAAGGTGAAATCGCGATTGAGCTTAGTCACGAATGGGTTTGAAAGCTTGTAAAGTAAGCTGGTCCATACAAAAACCTGTTAAATCTCTTTGGAAAGGCCTAATCATGAATGAGAAGGCCTAATTGATGTCTAACAAACTGTGGACAAGTGAATGGGTAGGTGAGACCCATTATAAAAACCTATGGGATGAGTGATCAGAGAAGACATAGAAGGGAACAAGTAAAAGGGCTAGAGAAGGAAACAAAGAAGGAGAAGAAGAGGAGAGGAGCAAGTAGGGATAGAGGGGTCACGTATGTTTATTGTAACATCTCTCTCTTTCTCTCATTATTTTTCTATTCTTAATTAGAATCGTGGTTCGTTAAAGTACTTTGATTTGCTTCCATCTTAAGAGGGATTATCTTGAATCTCTCGGCTCAAATCTTCCATGGGATTAGTAGTTCCTTAAGAATGACACTAAATTGGAGGTGTTAACTTTGTCTTCGTAACATGGTTTTGACATATGATGTTCCCATTTCTAAGAGGAAACTATGTCGACATCTTCATAAAATTTGAATCAGTTTTGTTATTTTTTAAGGACACCCCACCATTAGAGCAATAAATTTGTATTGGAGGTATCATGGTCTCTCTGGGAAGTGCACCTTGTTGAGAGTTAGAACTTGGTCCAAGGTTGTTTGTATCTCGGAGTTAACCTAGCCCACAATACCTTGTATGTAAAGTGTGAGGCCTTAACTATCCTAAAGAAAAACAATAACGGCACCTCCATGCCTCAGATCAATTTGGTAGAATTACATCTGGTTTGATTCTCTTTTAAAGGGGTATGTAGACAACCTAAGGGTGTGGAGCCAGATGACTTAGCCCTAACCTAAAGAAACTAAATCCACCCTATTATGTGAATGAGTTTAATGAATTTGGCAGCTCTTAAATGTAATTTGTGACATCTAGGATTTATGATTGAATCTAACACGACGTAGGTCACATGTCTCTACTCTCTAAAATGTTAGTTTTATTTGTTCTATGACAAGTTTTTAGCATTGAAAACTTCTAAATAAAAACTCCAACATGAAGGAGTGGCTTTCCTTCTCCAATTAAAAGAAAGTTAGACATTACGGAGGCCCCTCTCAACAAGAAGAAACCATAAGAATAAAAAAAAGAAAAGAGTTTCCTATAAGAAATTAGTGCTTTTTTGTTTTTCTTTCTATAAGGGCTCTCTTTGAACAAGACAAAGAGATTAAAGAATTATTCATAATAAGTAAACATGGTCTTTTTTAGGTTTTGGGAGAAAGTGAGAAAATATTCTTCATAGTTTAGAGCGAGAATTACGAGTGTTAACGGATTTTCTAGTGTTCTTAAGACTTGGATTTGAATTAAGAAAAATGGAGAATCTATTTTATTATAATTTGTATTTCTTTAGTTTATAGTGAAAAACAAACAACACCTGTAGATGTAGGCCAATGAAGTGAATAACTGATCCAATTAAATTTCTCATCCCGTGTATGTACTCTTTGGTTTTACTGCTAAGTTATTCTTTACTGTGAAAGGATCTTCTACACCCAATTCTCCTGTCACCTTGCATCCCCACAGACAGGGTGGGGTGTATAGGGTTAAAACCATAAAAACGTTTTCAAATGAATAAGTAGGTACCTGCCCCCGCCAACCCAAAAAAATAAAAAAAAATTACTGTAGGATAAAAACTGTGAAAAAGGGTTCAAATGAAAAAATAGGTACCTAAAAAGAGGTACTGAAAAAAAAGTGTCAGCCTGTTGTTATGGGGATACGATGAAACAGATAAATTTGGGTGTAGAAGTTCCTTTCCCCTTCTTTATTGCATTAATTGTGATTGGTATGAACTTTTAGACTCATATACCATCACTTTCCGCTGCCGTAGCACTATACCCATTTTCTATTTCCTTACTTCGTATGCATGTAATGTGGTGTAGGGTCTTCGTATGCATGTAATGTGGGTCACTTACCCAGCATGCCATTAACAAAACCAAGAAAATTCATAGGACCCCTCTTCATTCTCTGCATGTCTGCTCAGACTTTTCGTCATATTTCGTCCTCTCCGTGCTTGAAAATTTCACAATACAAAATATAAATGCTCTTTCAGTTGCGTAGGATTGGATTAATAAATGGGAAAGGATGATCCACTCCCTTAATAAATCACGGCCTTTAATTTAAGCAGTGAGATTTAACCTTTTAATGATTGATAATTTTAATTATAATAATTACTTATGTTTGTTCCATATCTCTTTTATATTCTTATACGGATTTAATCATTGATTAGTTTGATTATAATAATCACTAATGTTTTTTTTTTCTTTTCCCGATACTATATAATAATCACTTATGTTTGTTCCACGTTTTCTTTATATTCTATATGGATTTTCAACTGTAAGTGGGGATATTAAAATCTTCAGAACATTATAATTTCCTATTTGATGAGGGCTATCTATAGCAGTGGAAAAAGGCTGGCTGAAGCTATTTAGTGTTCTATAATTGCTCACGTAGTAGTTATCAATGAGATAATGTCTGACATATGTAAGATTATCCCAGAAGCTGGTGATCATCATTCTCTAGCTGGCGACATTTGCACTATCATGTTCCATTGAGGATCATATAAATAATCACTTAATCTTAGAGCAAAGTGAAGAACCAAGCTTAGTTACCCATGTCTCTAGACTTCAGTTAAAGTAAGTGTACATATTAGACTAGTTGTCATTTTTCTTTTCGAGAAAGAATAAAGATCATGAACTCCCTTTTCTTAGTGCTCTAAAAACTTGGCAAATTAAGAACCATGTAAATTGAACTGAACCACAAGCCAGGTGGATATCTCCTGGTCCCTGAATTATAGACTGCCCTACGGATTTTGTCCACCTCCCTAACGAATGCTTAGGTTAGTTGGGCATCGGGGGCCGACAAAACAGTGCCAAAAAGGGATAAGTGTCATCTTGGTATTGTTATTTCAGTATTCTACATACATGTGTACTACACTATAAAATATGAAAATTACTTAAATCAAATAAATGAAATATTTACTTGATTCGGATGATGATAACTTCACTTAATAGATCAAGGCTAATGTTAGACACTATGTCCTTAAGATAGATTCGTCCCTTGCACTGGTGCTAACGATTAAGTTGGACGTCTATCTCCCAGGATACAATGATCTTCAACGCACAGAAGTAACACTACAATATGTGTGTCTGGCGAACCAACTCGTGTTGTACTTCTCTCTCACACTAACTTTGAAAGCCACCTACACATCCGTATGGAACGGAGAAGTATGAAAGGGAATGATTTAAGAGACACCTACATGTCTATACGGAATGGACATGTGCCAAGTGTTTTCAAGAGCATAGTTGTAAAACCTATTCGAATAGTCACACCCCCACAAGGGCAAAACTGTAAAACCTGTTCGAAAGAACATGTCCCAATTTTGGGAGAATGCAAATTAAAAAGAAAATTTATTGACCCAACTCAATCTGGCCTGGTTTGGTGTGCGTGTGTTTAAATATAGGCTTGGCTTATGTTGGCTAGGTCTTTCCCCCATCTACAAAACAGCGGTGTTTCTTAGGGTCCAAACTTATGTTTACCATTAGTGTATATGAACACATAAATTTCTGGACTAGTCCATGTGGGACTACTCAAATTTCACATTTTTACCAGTGATCAACTAAGCACTTTTGGAGACAATTTCTCATTCACCCATTGATGATTTTGAGCATCCAATCATATGGAGTTGTTCTCCTCATTGAGGTGAACACCAACTTATGTGGACCCACCTTAAACGACATGTGGATCCCACTTTTATTTTGACTCAAACATAACCACCCAATCAGATTTTACACAGAAATCTGAGTGTTTTTCAAAACCGTTTCCAACAATAAGTACTCCCCCCCAAATCATGTAAATCATTTTTCGGCATTGAAGTGTCAGCCTCTGATGTCCAGTGGACCTAAGCGTTCGCAAGGGAGGTGGACAAAATCTTTTTTTAGGCGGAGGCTCTACGTATAGAATTGTAGAATCTGTAGACTATTGATCTCTTCTATCGTTTTCCTAGATAAAAGTTCATAATTCTACGGTTCTGCACAGGGTGCATGTTTCCATAACGTCCCCTTCATAAAAGGGTGGGGGTTGGGGAGGTTAACATCCAAAGGGTTTATGGTCCTGTACAGTGCCATGGTCGTCGGGGCACTGCCTCTTTTATAGTAAAGGTCTCAGGTTCAAACCTGATAGACAGCACTTGTACACAGCTGTGCGTTGACACTGATCTTCCGTTGTGTTGCGGGTCCCACATGGATGCGGGCATCATCAGGCCCGTGGGTCTAAAAAAAAAAATGGTCAATCACATAATTAATGCAATCTATGTAGTTGGGACACTCAGATCCTCCACAGCCGTTAAAAACCTTTAGCATGCTGCAATTCTCTACAAGGCAAAAAATATATATATATATATATATATATATATATATATATATATATATCAAAGTTTTTAGAACTGTACAGGCCAACAAACCGTTAAGACGGATGGTTCAAGTCCAACTGGATTCGACCGACATTGGTTTATATAATCTAACCGTGGTTTGTTTCACATAAGTAAAATATAATTAAATTCAAAAAATAAAACAATTCATAATGCATTAGAAGGCTTAGGACATGGTTTTTTAATTTTAGACATAATAAAAAATATAATAAAATACCAAAAAAACAAAAACAATACATAAAAAGTGGGATTGGAATTTGGAAAGACACATTTCTAATGTTATTTCTTCTTAATTTGATACAAAAATTAAAATCTATAGATTTTATTTGAACCAAGTTTACAAGAAACCAACTGGTTTTTATCAGTTTGAACGATTTTGCTGGTTATAGGTGGTTTTTGGCAGATTACAGTTTTAAGCTTCTATAAAACCATTTAGGATTATTTATCAAAAAAAAATAAAAAAATTAGGGTTCTGATTTTGATCAAACCGGGAGATCGCCTGATCTGGTTTTCAAAATTATGGTATAAGCTAAGGCTGCAAAATTGGTTGGGCTGACGCGAAACCCGACTTGTCTGACCCGTAGTTTGGTCGGGTTGGGCAAACCAAACTTGGGCTTGGGTCGAGTTTGGTCACACATGACAGGGCCCGACATAATTTCAGGCCGAGTTTGGACATAGGCTGAAAAAACCCGAACCTAGCCCGGTCCAACCTTAATATTTATTATTCATTAATAGGCTTGGCCTGGCTCAAATATATACTAATCATTAATAGGCGTAGCTCGGCCCAGAAAAAATATTAAGTAATACTTTATTTCATACTACAAAGAGTAAGTTTTTAACTCTAAATTATGTCTTAGATTATAAAAGTCTTATGTTTTTAGCAAACATGAAATCTTGAACTCAATTTTAGTTTGATCATTAAAGTACAATAGAAGTAAAATTATAGTTTAGCTTAGATAAAAAAAAACGAAAAGCATATCTCTGTGGATAAGGCCCGACTTGGGCCCGAATTCGGCTCGAAACCCGACTTTTAAAGGTTGGGCCGAGTTTGGGCAAGGATCCTTGGGCCGAGTTTGGGCAACCCTATTAAATGTTGGGCTCGGGTTGGGATGACCTAAGCCTGACTAGGCCTGACCCGACTTGCAGCTCTAGTATAAACTATATAGTGGGGACAATCAGAATTCTCTACAGCTGTTAAACTACCTCTAACATGTTGCGATTGTGGGCAACATTAGGGATGCAAGTATCTGATTATTATCCGATTCTGGCTCATTTTTGTATTCGTTTAAAGCAAATACGGGTATACATGTATCCGTTCGATTAAAAAATATCCGATTATAAATGAACCAATTACAAATATACGTATATCTGTCACAGATAATATTCGAATTCAATTAAATATCCAATTAAATATCTGCTTCCGATTAATATCCGAATCCGGTATATATATATATCCTACATGTATAAAAAAAAATTTCTAACCCTAAAATCAATCTCCTTCCCAAAGCTGAGATCTCGCCGTACGCTTGCCCTACCCTTGCCCTCGGGCCGCCTGGCGTTGCCTACTGTAGCCGTCGCCGTCGCCTGTTCTTGCTGTTGTCAAGTCAGGTAATTCTCTACCCTCTCTCCCCTGCGTCACTCTTCCCTCTCTCTATCTCTCTCTCTCTCTCCGTCTTTCTCTCTGTCTCTCTCCATCTTTCTCTATCTCTCTCTTCGTCGCTCTCTATTTCTCTTTCTTCGTCTTTCTGTCTCTCTCCCCCATCTTTTCTCTGTTCTCTCTCTCCCCATCTCATCCCTGTAGAGGTTGAGGGATGAGATACGGGGGTACCTCCACTTCCCCTTTTGATTTCTATGTTCTCTCTCTGTTGTCAAGCATAAATACAATCAAGTATAGATACAGTCGTCAAGCATCTTTTCTCTGTTCTCTCTCTTTTTTGTGTGATGATTTTAGGGTTTTCAACTGCAACCGTCCAATGTCAAACCACTCAATTTCTTCAAACATGGATAGATGGGACCCTCTCATCTCGGTCTGTTTCTCTCAAGCAATTAACTAATTACAAATATGAAGAGTGAGCATAGTCTCAATGTTGAACTTTAGGGACAAATTGCTAATAGGTTCAAGCTACATGCAGTCAATATCATGTTCTCAGTTCAGCTGGATGCTTCTGTTTTCCAGCAAGCGAAGACAGAATCTAAGAATTAATTCACTTCATGAAGGTTCATAGTTAATGTTGCATGAGTAAAGTTTAGGTTCTCCTTTTTAGAGAATAGATGCATTTTTTCACCTTACATTTTGTCACTTCAAGTTCTCTGTATTTATTTTTACAACAAAGCAATTACAAATTCATTTATTTTGGAATTTATTTTAGAAACCTTGTCCTACCACAGATTCATTAAGGGCTCAGATTTCATAAAATATGTTCAGGATGGCACACAACACTGTTAATACAATTTTTAGCTCCCCTGCCCCTGCCCTTGCCCTTGCACTTGAAGCTACTATTTTAGTATTACATGATTAGTATAAATAGATAGTGT